>JAAGEH010000367.1:3776689-3861843 GCA_011751065.1 Lasiurus cinereus
AAATAAATAAATAAATAAATAAATAAATAAATAAATAAATAAATAAATGTGATTAAATGTTTTAAAAATGTGTACAAATATCTGTATGCTATGTCTTTACAACTAGAGGCCTGGTACATGAAATTCATGTACTCATTGGGGGGTTAGAAGGGACCCTCAGCCAGGCCTGCACCCTATCTCAGTCTGGGAGCCCTTGAGGGATGTCTGACTGCTACAGAGGCTAGAGAGGTTCCCACGACCACCGCTGCACTCGCCAGCCATGAGCCCAGCTCAGGGCTTCTGGCTGAGCAGTGCTCCCTTGCGGGAGTGCACTGACCACCAGGGGGCAGCTCCTGTGTTGAGCGTCTACCCCTTGGTGGTCAGTGCATGTCATAGCGACCAGTCATTCCACCATTCGGTTGATTTACATATTAGCCTTTTATTATTTTACTAGAGACTCAGTGCACAAATTTGTGCATAAATGGGGTCCAGCTGGCCCAGCCCTAATTAGAGCAGATCAGGGCTGGGCCTGTTGGGAAGAGGAGACAACAGGAGGTTGGCCAGCTGGCCTGCCCCAATTGGGGCCCAACCAGGGCAGGCCGGCTGAGGGGAGGGGCTAAGGGTGATTGGCCGGCAGGCTCTGCCCCCGAATGGGGGAGGGCCTGACTGGGTTGGTACTGGCTGAAGGGAGGGGCTGCAGGTCGACTGGAGTGGTGGGAGCTCATCAGGTTGGGGCGGCCAGGGGAAGAGTCCACAGGCAGTTGGCTGGCTGGCCCTGCCCCTGATCAGGGTGGGGGCTGATCTGGAGTAGGGCCAGGTGGGAGGAGAGGCTGCAAGAGGTTGGCTGGCTGGCCCGCAGCTGGCCAGGGGGAAGAGGCATGGCAGGGGGTTGGTGAGCCACTCTTCCCTCGATTAGGGTGGGAGAGGTCAATCAGGGGTGGGGCCAGCTGGGGAGAGGGGCCAAGGGAAGTTGGCCAGCTGGCCCCACCCCTCCCCCCATCGGGCGGGTTCACTGGCACAGTGGGCATCATAACGAGCAGCCATTCCAGTCACTGGCATAGATAGATAGATAGATAGATAGATAGATAGATAGATAGATAGATTATATAAGATTGCTTTAAAGGGGCTTGGGAGCCCCTAACCAATTTGGCTCAATGGATAGAGTATTGGCCTGTGAACTGAAGAGTCCCGGGTTCAATTCCAGTCAAGGGCACATGCCGGGGTTGTGGGCTTGATCCCCAGTAGCGGGTAAGCAGGAGGCAGCCAATCAATGATTCTCATCATTGATGTCTCTCTCTCTCTCTCTCTCTCTCTCTCCCCCCTTCCTCTTTGCAATCAATAAAAAATATATTTAAATAAATAAATAAAGGGACTTGGGAGAATACATACAAATCTCTAATGTAACTGTCTTTGGAAAGCTGTTTTAGGGGACAAACAAGCAGGGCTATTGAGGAACAATTTATGCTTTTCATTTTATATGTTTAAATTTTTGACATTATGTATGTATGACTTACAGCTTCTTAAAAATCAAAAGTGCAATTTAAAAATTTTAAATGCCCATATTCTTTCAAGCATTCTATGCTGCTACCAATATGTTTCAAGTACTATAATTCATTCAACATATTTGGTTTTAATTTAATGGTAAAAAATATTTAATTTAAATTGTTTTAATAAAAATTCATTTTATTATAATTTGTTACAATAAAAATTTGGGTATACCATGAACTATAACATACTACATCATACTCCTAAAACTCAATAATGTGTCTTACCTTGTTTGCACAAAGTTGTGTTCTGTTTCTCCCTCCTTCCCCTCTCTCTTTTCCCTTCCTTCTCTCTCTCTCATGTGTGTATGCACGTGTGCATGCCAAGCGCACGCACGCGCGCGCGCACACACATACACACATACACACACACACACACACACACACACACACACACACACACTGGTCCCCAATGTGATTAGCATAGCAAAAAGATGGGCAACAAGAAATAAGCTTACTAATAACAATATTTCTTTACTGAATAGACATGCTTGTAAAATGTCGTGGGTGAATTTATTAAGACTAAAGTTTTTAAACATGCTAGGAAAATCTGTTATTCAAAGGAATGTCATTCATTAAATAAATAATACATCATGAACATGTGGATTCAAATTCAGAAAGTAAAGATGGTTAAATATTAAGAAATCAGTTACTATAAACAATCATATTAAAGGTCAAAGAAGAAAAATAATATCTCCATAAATGTTGAAAAAGACATTTGATAAAATTAAACCTGATGAAACTTCTTTACATGATAAATACATAAGCCAGCACATGTTTAGTAGGGAGATATTAAGGAACTCCACCAAGCCAAAACCGGTTTGGCTCAGTGGATAGAGCGTCGGCCTGGGGACTGAAGGGTCCCAGATTCGATTCCGGTCAAGGATATGTATCTTGGTTGTGGGCACATCACCAGTAGGGGCGAGCAGGAGGCGGCTGATCGATGTTTCTAACTCTCATCAATGTTTCTAACTCTCTATCCCTCTCCCTTCCTCTCTGTAAAAAAAAATCAATAAAATATATATGAACTCTACCAAAATATATCCACTACCACCAGTATTCTTTAACATCAGTAAGGCGGTACTAGAACTGATAAAACTCAGACAAGAGAAAATTTAAGATATATAAATAAGAAAAGAGAAAGTAAAATTTAAATGACTATAACTTACAGATCACAGCATTATGTACCTGAAAAACCCAAGATAATAAACTAAAATGTATTATATTAAAAAAAGAGAGATAATTCATTAAGGTAGCTAGGTACAAAATTAATGTACAAAAATCAGTAACTTTCCTGTATTAAAAAAAGACCCAATTAAAAAGTGTAATGGAAGAAAACATACCTAGGAATTAACAGAGTGTTAAAACCCTTCAGTACACTTTTTACTCACACTCCATACACACCTGTACTCACATACAAAAGATTTTAGTGGATGATAATAGTTATATTACAGAAATATTTATTGATAAAATGAGATAATGTCTGGGATTTGCTTCAAAATAATTCAGTAGTGGCAGGGGCTGGGTGAGTGGGTAGGGATATAACTGAAAGGAGACTGACTGGTCACGAGGTAATTATTGTCATAGCTGGTAAAGGTGAGCAATGCTTACATATGCTTAAAATGTTCCACAATAAAGAAATGTAAGTAAAAGAATAGATTAAAAAGTGGAAAGATAGCCCTAACCGGTTTGACTCAGTGGATAGAGCGTTGTTGGCCTGCGGACTGAAGGGATCCAGGTTTGATTGCGGTCAAGGGCATGTACCTTGGTTGCAGGCACATCTCCAGTAGGGGGTGTGCAGGAGACAGCTGATGGATATTTCTAATTCTCTATCCCTCTCCCTTTCTCTCTGTAAAAAAAAAAAATCAATAAAAATATATTGTTTTTAAAAAGTGGAAAGATAGACCTGTTCTCTAATATATAACTCACAATTATAAGAATATAATTCTATACACTGAAAACTCCAATCAAATCATAAGATCTTTTGATTACCAATCAGCTGACTCTAGCATCTATGTGGAAAAACAAGCAAGCACAATTAGCCAAAAAGATTCTGAAAAAGAAAACAAGGAAGGGAGCATAATCTACTAAAAAGAAAAGGGGTGGGGCTGAGACAAATGTTGGTAACAACATGGAAAAGTTAGAACCCTAGTACATCGCTGATAGGAATATAAAATGGTTCAGACACTATTGAAAGCAGTTAGGGAGTTCCATAGCCCAGCCATCATGTTCAGTGGTTGAGTGCCAACCTATGAACCAGGAGGTCATAGTTGATTCTCAATCAGGAAACATGCCTGGGTTGGGGGCTCAATCCCTAGTGTGGGGCGTGCAGGAAGCAGTCGATCAATGATTCTCATCATTGATGTTTCTCAACGATACCCTCTCATTGATTTTTCTATCTATCCTTCTCCTTAGCTCTCTGAGATCAATAAAAAAAAATTTTTTTAAAAGAAAGAAAATAGAAATTTTGAATGGCATTACAAACCAACTGACCTAACAAACATCTATAGATAGCTCCACTCAACAACAACAGAATATGGAACACTTTTCAGGATAGACCATATGTTAGGCCATAAAACAAGCCTCAATAAATGTAAAATGAATGAAATCATACAAACTTGGTTCTCTGACCATAATGGAGGGAAATTAAGTAAATTTAGGAAATTCATAGACCAGGGTAAACCTTTGGGCAATACTGATGAGAATGAGGTGGCTGGAGAGGTCAGATAACAGAGTAGGAGCCAAAGTCTGATGGGCAGCAGCTTAAGGCATGCCCCAAAAGTAACCCACTCTCTTCCAACTGTGTCAGATTTAAAACAGCAAGGCTCCCTGACAAATTAACATTCATGTCATTAAAGCCAATAGCTAATCAGCTAAAATAAACCCTTTTCTGAACTCACAGGTTCACAAAATGACAAAAACTTATTGAAACACAGGCTGACCTATAGAGCTGGATAAGACTGTCTAGAAACCCATAGAATTTAGGGGCAAATGATTTCAAGTGACCTATGCATTCCATAAATCCTTGGGAATAGGGATGCTGTACTATTTAGGTCACTTGCCTCTTACCTTCCTCCCTTCTGCTCTCTCTAAAAATCAATGGAAAAAATATCCTCGGGTGAGACTTAACAATAGATAGATAGATAGATAGATGACTCAAATTCGCCTCAGTCTTAAATGACATAAAACAGAGCTCTAAGATCATTATCTAAAAAGAATCCAAATGCTTCTTAACTGCTTGTAATCTGTATTTTGTCCATGAACCATCCAGCTGGTTTTCAATGCTTTCTTGAGTCTATGTATGAACTTTATTTTTATTAATAAAATTGAATGGGATAGATCCAAGAAGGTGGCATAGATAAACACCTACACTGCTGCCTCGCACAACAATTTCAAAACTACAACTAAAAGATAGAACGGACAGCATCCAGAACCACAGGAAAGCTGGCTGAGTGGAAATCCTACAACTAGAAGGAAAGAGGGGGCTCACGGAGACCCAGAGGAGCTGTAAAAAGCTGAGGTACAGAGACGGGCGCGTGGAGACAGCGGGTGCAGGAATACGTGGCTGGCTTTCTCTGGAGGGAGGGAGACGGAGACTCCCAACTGCATTGAACCCCTTATCCTATGGCACTAAACCCCACATCCAGCCAAAACTCATACGGGGGGAGTTTGGACTGTGAAAAGGGAGAAGTGCATGGAAATTTAGGGGAGTTGCAAAAGAGCAGAAGCCTCATGGCATGCACAGCCCTGCACTCAGAAGACCAACTGCTGATTGTGCTGCTGGCTTTCACGAGTGGGCAGGAGACAGAGCCTCCCAACTGCGCCCCTTCTAACTCCACTAAACCCCAGTTTTGGATGAAACCCTGAGGACTCAGACTCATATGGTCCCGGAGCCCAGGGAAGCCGGAAAGGTAGCTGTCTAGAGGCACTGCAAGCGTGCACAGGGATCACTCCAGCAATTACCCAGAGTCCCAGGGGCCGCAGAGGGCGAGGCCAACTAGAAGGCAAGGCCGTCCATTAAGCCCTGAAACTCCACCCATCCCAAGTTCAACAAAGAGGCTTTTGCAGTTTTGCAAGCCTTGTATCATAAGGCTGAATCCAACACAGAAGTTCTCCCGGCATAGTGAAAATGCGGAGACAAAGGAAGAGATCACAAACAAAAGAAATGGAAGAAAACTGAAAGGAGACTGACTGGTCACAAGGTAATTATTGTCATTGCTGGTGAAAGAAATAGACTTACAAGTCCAGGACACACAGAACCCCAAATAAAAGGAATCCAAAGAGGACCACACCAAGACACATCATAATTAAAATACCAAGAGCAAAAGACAAAGAGAGAATATTAAAAGCAGCAAGAGAAAAACAGTTAATTACCTACAACGGAGCACCCATACTCTGCCCAGGAGTATAAATTTGTACTACTTTTGGACCACTTTTTGACAATATGTTCCAAAAGTCTTAGAAAAAGAACTCATGTTTATGCCCCAGTATAACTCCTCTAATAATCTATCCTAGAAGAAATAATTACCCATGTATACCCAAATTTTTAGTAGTAGTATTATTTATAATAGCTTAATAAAAGAAGTAGAAACATCCTAAATGTGAAACAAAAACATGAGAAATAACCACCAGCTATTTAATGTCACACTTCAACGAATAATCAAGAATATGGAAAAAAAGGCTTACAACACATGTTAAATGTAGAAAGCAAAATACATATGTAGAGAGCAAAATTATATAGCTATGATATTCCTCTTCTTATTTAAATATAACAAATACAGGTATACACATGTAGGGGGAAAGCCTGGAAGAAAATACAAGCTTCACTAAGTATTTACAAATTTCACTAAGTATTTATCCTTAGTGAAATTTGCAGTCATAGTGTATCATCCCTGAACCTCTCTGTATTTGTGAAAGTCTGTAGAATGAGCACATGTTACTCTGAAAACAGATTCTTTTACTGACCATTTAAATAATGGAGAAAAAATAAAGCAAAGAAATGTGGATTTTAGCCATTCATGGACTCTGACTAGAACAAGTCTCAATTGGAGAGGAGGTCTTCATTAGAAGATGATAAGGACATCAATTGACATTTTTCCCTCAAGAGCAGGGTGGCCAAGGAGGGGTGCCAGGGGCTGCTGCCCCTCTCCATACCCTGGACTCAGCTGCCCTTCCTATCAGGGCCCAGGAAAAGCTCACTACTCTCTATCTCAGGGCCATGTGGTTGTGGCAAACTATCCCTATGCGGTCTGTGCTATTGTTATCTCCATGCGCCTGTCAGCTGAGCAAACCGAGAGATAGACTATACTTGCCCAGTGGAAAAGTCAGGATTTCAAGCTAAGAATTCCGGCTCCCGACCCAATTCCTCATAAGACTCCTTTACAACGGCCTCTAAGATCTCTTTTAGTAAGAAGTAGGCCCTGCCCAATTAACACATCTAGACTGTTTCCTGGACCACATAAGCAGACCCTGTTTGCTCAACTATAAAAGAAGAAAGCTAGCCCCAGGCAGTGATACTCAAACTTTTGCTGCACAGTGGCATTACCAGAGATCTTCAAAAACTTCTAATACTTGGCTCCCACTCCCAACATTCTGATTTAATAGGTGTGAGGGGTGATCTGAGAATCGGAACTTTTAAAAGCTCTTCAGGAGATTCAAATGTGCAGCAAAGTCTCGGAAACACTGGCCCGAGTAGTCAAATGACCAGCTGAAGAAAGGAAGAGGCGAGAGGCTCCAGAAAAATACTCATATATAAGCCCAGAATTTTGCATACAATTTAAGGGGTTCCTAAACCCCCAAAAGGAGTCCTAGGACCTCAATTTAAAATTCCTATCAACTTGTTAATTGCCTGAAACTCTAAAATGTTATTCTACAATTAAAAAATTATTAACAACAGTTTTACTAAATTAATTCATGCCTGGCCAGCATAGCTCAGTGGTTGAGCATCAACCTATGAACCAGAAGATCACCGTTCGATTCCTGGTCAAAGCATATGCGGGGGTTGCAGGCTCAATCCCCAGTGAGGGGTGTGCAGGAGGCAGCCGATCAGTGATACTCTCTCATCATGACATTTCTCTCTCTTTCCATCTCCCTTCTTCTCTGAAATCAATAAAAATATTTAAAAAAAAATAAACTAAAATGATTCATTAAAGACAAGGAATGAATTTGATGACTTTTGGTTTTCGATTCTGAATCACAAACTCCCAAGTTCAGTTCTTCACTGGTTTTCTTCCGGATATGTATGTGGAGGAAAGGGATTAGCAGTGTATGTAACCTTACATCAACACTATCCAAACAGTTACCAAATGCAAAAATTTCCAGACAACTGAATGGCTGTTGTGAGAAAGGGAGAGGAGAGGAGGGCCCATCATTGAATCATCTTGGGAAACTGAGGGTTAAGCAAGTTAAATTCAGAGACTTTAAATCTCAGAATATGATTGGCACAATTAACATCTTAAATACTGTACTTTCTTCTACCTCAGAACATAGGTTAGGAAAAGCCACCTGAAATGAATTTTAACAAGTTTTTTTCAGTGACTCCTATTATAAACACTTTTTAGTCACTGAGAGGTCCGAGTTTATAAGAACCTGTGTGTAACTCTTTTCAGTACCTTTGATTTAACAAAAGTTTTTCTTTAGGAGGAAAGTAAGAGGCCACGTAGTACAATGATTAAGTGTACCGACTATGGAACCACGATGCCTGGGTTTGAATTCTGGCTTTGCCACATAATAGCTATGTCACTTTGGACAAGTCCTTTTACCTCATGTGCCTCAGATCCCTTTGCAAACTAACAGTGAAAAGACTTCCTCACAGGCAAGTTATCATATTCAGAGCACTTTAAGAAGTGTCTGACTCACAGTAAGCAATATGTAAATGCTGGCTGTTCTTATTCATTACTAAAGAAAAGAAGATTTCAATCTCTCTGAAAAAGTGCTCATTGGAGGAGGAATCACATAGCTATGCATCTTGGCATTTTTCAACTGGTAATTTTAATTACCACTTGAATATGGTTTATATTTTGTAACTTCTAGAGTGCTCAGTACTGTGCTTTATATGTTACAAAAACTGAATAGATCCGTGCTGGTTTCATCCCAATAAATGAGATACCTAGATGGGGCGAAATGGCTGTACTCCAACCCATGTGCCATGAGTGAAACACCAGCTCCTGGGCCATATACTCCTGGGCCAGGTACCTTACCTGGCCTGTTTCTCCACCTGTTATTCCATTGATAACAGTACTATCTTTCAGGGTTCATGTAAAATTATTTTGTATACATTAAATACTTAAAACATTACTTTGTAAATAGGAAGCCCTAAATTAAGAGGACACTAATCTCTCTTGTATGTTTTATGTAGAACTATTTATTTTGCATATTTACAAGGCACAACTACATAGTTTAAACATGTTCTTTTGGTTTTGTTGTATATCATTTCACCTGATTTGATAAAAGAGGAAATGAGGAACTTAAATGATCAAAACACAAATCATGGATTTCAGCAGTCAAGGCAACTTTTCATAAGATACATGGTGATACTCTATGTCAGATTTAAAAACAACCTAAAAAGTGGTGGTCTCGATGACAACAATTTATTTCATTTTGCTCTGAAATCTTTAGAAGCTAGAAAAATACATACAATTTGCACCTGATCAATGTTCTGCAAATTGCCTACAGGCTTGTGTTCATACCCAAACAAGATTTATTGCTAACCAACATGTCACGTTAAATTGAAATCAAAATGTTACACAATTTTCCAATAAAGAGGTGATTTTATAAGTTGATATAAATGCTTTGTGAGGATGTAATTGTTGGCATCTTGTTATATTTCAGTAGCTGGTGGAAAATGAGATAAGTTGGAAGGTTTACAGAGGGTCAGAGCTCATCAGATGAGATCATCTTTTTTATCATCTCTAGAAAGCATTTATAGGCTGATAACTAAACAGTTATTCTTTAATAATTGCAACCATCAGTATTTCCAAAGCATTCCAACTAACTGCGGCTACTGCAAAAAATTCTACTAAAATACTGTAAAATGAAAGGAAATGGAGGATCCCTAATATTAACTGCCTTTGTGAATCTGGATTTGATATTGTTTTCTGAGTGTTTACTAAGACCTGAAAGAACATACATCCACCTGCATGTTTTTGCCCAACTTAAGACCCAGTGCACAGATTCATATACATTGAAAGGAAATTAATTAGAAGAAATATTTTAGAAGCCAGGGAGGGACCACAGGAGTGCTCCAAGGTGTGTTGGCCCATCTCACCCAGTCCTGATCAGTTGGACCCCAGCAGCAAGTTAACCTAGGGGTCGGAGTGTCTGCCCTGTGGTGGTCAGTGTGCATCATAGCAACTGGTCCAACAGTCAATCGAACAGTGGGACACTTTGCATATTAGGCTTTTATTGGATATTTGACATATAACATTGTAAGAATGATATTGTTCTTTTTTAAGTAACTATTTTTCAGCCTATCTAAAGTTATCTAATGAAGATTCACATTTAAATAATAGACATAAAATTCTCTAACTGTTGCACTAGCCAGTTTTGCTCAGTGGATAGAGTGTCAAGCCCTTGGACTAAAGGGACTTCTCATAAGTGTGATCCCAATCAAGGGATGTACTTCAATTGCAAGCTTGATCCCTGCCACTAGACAGGGCACGTGAGAGAAGCAACCAATTGATGTGTCTCTAATTCTTCTCTAAAAAATTAATGGAAAAATTCTCAGATGAGGATGAACAAAACAAAATTCTCCAAATGTTCCTTAATCTTTAAAATGTCACCAAAGAGCTGAAACCGGTTTGTCACAGTGGATAGAGCATCAGTCTGTGGACTGAAAGGTCCCAGGTTCGATTCCGGTCAAGGGCATGTACCTTGGTTGCGGGCACATCCTCAATGGAGGGCGTGCAGGAGGCAGCTGATCGATGTCTCTCTCTCATCGATGTTTCTAACTCTTTATCCCTCTTCCTACCTCTCTGTAAAAAATCAATAAAATATATATATTTTTTTAAAATGTCACCAAAGAGCCTATCTTGGTGACATTATATATATATTGACTTTTATATTTTCATGCATCTATGGGCATTTTAAATGAAAGATCCTTCTCTACACTTTAAGTGTACTTCTCAGAAAACATTTTGGATATTCAATCTCCAATTGTTTAAAACTCTCAAGCAATTATTGCCAAATCCATTTTTCAGTTCTTCGACTGGTGAGTAATTAAACACGAAATGGAAGCAGAAGGCAGTCTTGCTTCTGCCCCTATGGAAATGATTCAGGATGTACCATCAGAGCTAGAACTCAGTATTCTTGACTCCCAACCTTCAACTAGCATTACTCCCATAAACGATTCATTCCTTTCTAAGCAGACTTAGTGTACACCAAAGCTTCAAAGATCGGCAACCTCCAATGCAAAAAAAAAAAAAAAAAAGACGTAGGTGAGGAGACTGAAACCACTGTGTGGCAGACAAAATATCGCCCACACAGACATACAAAGGTCCACTTCCTAATGCCAAGAACCTGTGAATCTGTCACCTTACAGCTGTGATTAAGCTAAGAATTTTGAGATGGGGAGATTATCTTGGATTATGTAAAATAGGCCCCATTTAATCACACGAATCATTTAAAAGCTGTCCAGGTCATAGTCAGAGAAAAATATGACTATGGAAAACTAGACAGATGCAATGTTGCTGTCTTTGAAGATCGAGGAAAGGGGCCATGAACCAAAGAATGCAGGCAGCCTGTAGAAGCTGGAAAAGGTGAGGAAACAGATTCTGTCCTAGAGCCTCCGGAGGAATGCTGCCCTGCCGACACTGTGATTTAAACCCAATGAGCCCCATGTTGGGCTTCAGACCACAGAACTGTAAGACAATAAATTTGCATTGTTTTAGCCACTTGCTTATGGCAATCTGTTACAGCAGTAATAGAAAACATACACACCTCAAAGTATCACTGTAGAGCAAGCATGTCAAACTCAAAGGCTAACATGGGCCAAATAAACAAGGTTTAAGTTTATGTGGGCCGCAAAAAAAAAAAAAATTGAATTAATTTTCATATAAACGTAGATTTATTTCAAAAAGTATAGTATTAAAAAAAAGAACAAGAGCAATGATAAAATTAATGGTTTCTTCCTGACACTTGGCATCTCTTCTCTCCTACTCTCTTTCCTACTTCAGGGGAAATCTTGTTTGTAGAGATTGCCTTCAAAACTGACCCCAGATGAATGTCAGTAATTCTGGATCTGACAGGAGACTTATTTCCTTTCATCATTGTATATTGGATGGACTGCAAAAATATTCATTGTGGGCCACATACGTCCTGTGGGCTACGAGTTTGACGTGCTTGCTGTATAGCTTACTTATTAACTACAAAAAGTGCCTTTAGTAAGAGATCTGATGAAAAAGCACTACCTTATCCAATTGATGAAAAAAGCACCACCCATACCAACATCACCCGTGCAGTGTTCTTGCCAAAATGTTTACCCTGAACCCAATCATGAGGACACAACCAGACAAACACTAATTGTAGAATATCCTTCAGGACAATTGGCCTAAATGCTTCAAAAATATGACTGATGAGAAAAGCAAATTAAAGAAGGAAACTGTTTTGTATTAAAGGAGACAGACAACCACAAATGCAAGAAGCAACCAAATGCAATGTGTGACCCTTACCTGGATCCTACATTAAACAAAAGTTTAAAGTGACATTTTGGAGCCTTTTAGGAAAATATGGATTAGATAACTTTCTAGTTTCACTGTTAAATTTCTTACATGAGATAACAGTATTGTGGTTATATAGAAGAATAACCCTGGACATACAGTAATTATTATAACTTAATATTGTGGTATCTTAATATCATTATGTTTGCTATATATTTTCAAATAGTTCAGCCACAAATTGAGTATGTGCATGCATGTGTATAAATATATACATATAAAAACATATACACATATATCCAGGGGAGAGAAGAAATGTGGTAAAATGTTAACAATTGGTGAATCTAGGAGAAAGATATACAGCACTAATTGTACTACCTTTTCAACTTTCAGAAATATTACAATCTTGTAAATTACAAAGTTGGGGGGAGTATCTTCCTGGCACCTTCCATTGCCTGCTTTTCCCAGTCTCCCCACATTCTGCCAACAGTCTAATTAGATGAAATAGCTTATGTTCCTCAAATAGCCCATTCTCTTCTACTAGCAGATACCGTTTTGGGCTGCTTTACTCATATCTCAAAGCTCAATAGCTAGGGTTGGGTTTTGATATAAGGTAGAAGTTCCTCCATGGTATTAAAATACCAATTTGGGGAACAAGTGGATAAAATATCAAACAGGAATCATCAGTCGATGTCCTTAATACTGAATTTTAACTTGGGCATTCTTTGCTTCTCTTACTATTGTTTCTCTTACCCCATATAATGTTTCCTCTGTTTTTTGATCTTCATCATTCCCATTCATGATCTGAGAGGGTCACAAAGCATGGCAGTAAACCGTGGACAAAAAACAGGACCAGCCACATCAGAAACTATTACAGAAACATTCATGTGCTGCCTCTGGCTCCCAGCCCACATCACTGAGTATCACAGGCAGCCCAGACCAAGGCTCACCTTCTTCCTGTAGGCCTCATTGCTTTCCATATGGTAGTGTACCGACATCAAAGAAGATGGAAGAAATTATCTAAATTCACCAGGCTGGTCCCATAGAACTGTGGAAGAGTCATTGATATCTCAATTACCTCTTCTGCAATACCTTTTCCCTGCATACTAAGATTTCTGCAATGCTAGAAAAGGAGGGGGAGGGGTATACTAAACTAACAGATGGAGGATTAAGAACAAAAGACCTCCCTGACAGGGGAAACAAGAGCTAAAATGTTTGTGTGTGTGTGTATGTGTATATATATATATATATATATATATATATATATATATACATATATATACATATACATATACATATACATATATATAAACACATATACATACATATATATATATATATATATATATACACATATATATATCGACATATATACACTACAATAATAGTATAGAGGAACAAAAATTGAACCTGTAAACAAAATTAAGTTGCTCTTCGGAAACACCAGTGTAACTGCAGACAGGAAAAGGCCCAGCATGGTTTCTATGTATGCTTATGCTGTTTCTAATAGAAAGGACACAATCAAGCCAAAACAAACATCTGTTAACCAGTTAAGTTTGTTAATGAAACAAAATTGCAGCTGGTTTTATCAAAGATCAAAAGTGAAGCAAATTAGAGAAAGGATGTATGAACAAAGCTGGTTTCTAAAAAATAATGGCTAAAGAATTCTAAACCCATTTGTCAAATTAACACAAATCCTTCCTGGATTTTACTTAGACCATTGATTAGTATTTATTTTATAGCCTTGTAGAGCTCAGGCTCTCAGTTTAAATCTAATTTCACTCATTCCAGAACTTTGTCTATATAGTTCATTTTGCAGAATTTTCAAAATATTACCTTTCATAAAACAAATCCAAAAAGCTATAGTTGACATTAACATCCTGCTAATTAAAAGGTTCACTTGAAAGGAAAAACAACAGTGTACATTTTGCAACTCCTGGAGACTTCTTTGAGAAAGTAGTCCAGTCCCAAGCAGCAGCATAATAACAGTGATTAACATTTCACAATGTGCACTGCCATACCTCCTTGTCTTAATGTAAAATGTCATCACCTGAAGACAATGAGCTAAGAGCACCCACATACAAATAAAAACATATTCCTCGTGGCCTTTCTAACTCAAAATGTCACAAATTACATGGCTGACTCATTTGTTTAATTTAGCGAGTTAATTGATGTTTATGTATGTAGAAACATTAATAGATTACAGAGATCAAAGTACCTGAGAAGATGCAGATTCACATTTTAAATACTGGTGTAACTAGGAAAAATAGTTTCCATGAAATCTACTGTAGTTTAATGTACAGATCAAGAAAATTAGGTTTATAAATAAAACAAAAAGTCATAAATTTCACTACAACCTAAGTTCGCTATTTGCAATGAGAAAACAATCACATTTTCTCATGTATCCCTTGTACATTATATGTGCAAAGTTAAAACACATAAAAAGAACACACTTTCATTCTAAGAAACATTAAATGTACTATTTATTAAATAAATTTGTAAAGGATAAATTAAACATCTTTGCCACCCAAAATACAATCAGAATAAACTAGCAAATAGCATTTAACTGTTACATAATGTCAAAACTATATAGTATAGATGTTCTTAGCACTGGAAGCCTAACAGCTGTAGTAATCAGGCATACAGAATACAAGAGTAAATTCCTGAAAATATCCAAAATTAATCAGGAAACCATATCCTTCACATCCTTAATGCTTAGAAGAAAATACCATTAGGAAATCAGAAAATATTGATCTATATATTCATGTCAGGGTCACATGTTGTAGAGAAGGCAGCTGTAAATATCAAATACAGCTAAGACCTAAAGAATAAAAAAGAATGTTTAACATTCATTTTAAGAGAAAAAATTATCTGATATTGTTTGCCCTTTACCTGAAGCCTATTTCATTAGAACTCCAGACAAGTCCCATCTTGATAAAAGCTCTAAAGTGGAACAACCTGCCATGCCCCAGAGTGCAATGGAAAGACCCATTCACTCTTCATTTTATCTTTCACATATCCCAACTAACTAGTTTGAGACAATTCAAGTGCTCGCTCAACCACACCTCAACAACTAGTACTAAATGCTCACAAAAGTTGCCCTCAGAACTCTAATTTTGAAGAACTTCAGAAGATTAATTAACAATATGAACTACACTTTTTTCTGTCCTGACCCTGAACAGCAAGTTTTGATTCATCTATTCTTTCACATTATATAAAAGGTTTCTGTCTGACTTTAGTCATTCTATAGCTGACTTTCATCCACACCAATTCCAAAATTCAGGTTATATGAAGAGCATATTTTGCAATATTCAGAGCTTTATCCAACTTTCAGTTGAATACACTTAGCTAAGCATTTTTTGAGAAATGTGACATCTGCAATACAAAGGAGACAAATTCAAAGGAAAACTAAGAAGGACAACAGAGAGGAGGACGTTTAGACTCTACATAATTAGCAGATAAAAAATACACACACTTCTGCCAAAAAAGAGGCAGACTTGTCTGAGACTATGAACGATTCCCCTAGGGCTGAGAGACTTCTGGAAGCCTGCCCCAGCTAGAACAATGTGGACAAGTGAATGGTGCTTCACAAAGGCCAGACGACTGGTAAAGTCCCAGAGAGATGAGGAGGATCCTCTAGCAAAGATAATGGGACTGGAGATTAGAGGACAGAATGGAGAAAAGTGAAGAAAATCTAAAAATAAAGTTCTTTAACTTATGACATTTATACAACACAAGAAACTGATGTATGATGTACATTAATCTTCTGTTTGTATAAATATTTCATACTAATATCACTGCCAAAAACCTTAACAAAATATCTCTCTCAAAAGGGTTTGGGGGACAACTAGAATAAACGGAACAAGTCAAGGCCATACTTCTGATCATTGTGCTCCTTTTAAAACTCATTTTCTCACTGACAGCATTATTGTTTTGTAATTATGTTTGACTATTTTTGTAAGATTCTAATAGTCACTTAATTGCTTTAAAAAAAAAATCAAAGCCCGATCTGATATGAGAAGATCTCCCTTTCCAACCATGTAGACAGAAAGGGGGGTCCCATATATTATATACCATACTAGAAACATTCCAAGATTTGATCCTTAAAAAATTTAGGAGGTTATTTCCAATAAAGTGAAATACCAAGGACTCTGTTTAAAATTGAACTAAGCTGATTTTATAAAAATGCTAAAGCCCAAATGTTAAAAGGAATCTTAATGCTACAAAGTCTGTGGTGATAACCGAAGTCTCTCTGAGAATATTTGACTTTCCAAAGTCCTCATAATCTGACCTAATTGAGCTTTACCACTTTTAATGAGAAACACTAACACTATCCTTTAGAAGTTCCCTCACCAAGTCAAAGATAAAGTGTTATCTTCAGTGGTTTAATTCATTTCCATACCACCTCACCAAAGAGAGTTTTCTTAAATAAATACAAAGAAGTCATGCTAAGAAGCCAGTGTGGTAATATCCAATTTGAATTCTAGACTATCAGAAGATGTGCAATTACATGTCAGAAAGGAAAGGAGCCCTTCTATTTTAACTTGCATTGTACTCTTCCTAGCAGACGTGCATAAGAATGATGATGTTAAATCTAATTAGACACAGATTTACTGTTTTCCCTACTGCTTTCCCATATTGCTAATATTATAAATAGTATGTGCTTTAAAAACTCTAATAGTTCCGCTGCAGCCTCCAAATTTAAAATGACAGAAATGTATTTGTTGGGGGAAAATGGCTTCTAAGCAGCTGCAGAACTTGGAAGAGATACTTTTACTGTTAATGAAAGGTCACTACTGTGGACCAATAGACAGCCCAGCAATAAAAAGGTCTGGAGTCAGACTGGCTGTTAGAATCTTGGCTTCACCTCTCACCAGCTCTATGAGTGACCTTGGACAAATTACTTAGGTTTTGAGCCTCAGTTTTTCATCTGTCCAGTAAGGATAAAAATCTATAGCCCTCATAGTTACTGTGATAAGGAGATAATAAATGTACAGCACCTGGAATAGTACCAGCATTTAACCCTTAAGAAATTTTAGTTATTATTTTTACTATTTTTTAATTTTATTTTTTTACAGTTACATGAAACTGCTCAGCAAAAGTAACTAGAATAACAGCTTCTTTGAAAGACATCAGTTGACTAAACTGTAATTGAGATTACTTTCTCTCTGTACAAACAGTTGCTATTTATATCAGAAATGTCCTCCCACAATATGCAAACTCTACAGACTTCTAGCACAAGAACAGTGATAATCTGTCTTTCAAATATATTTTTAAAAGTTCCATATACAAAAACTACAGTACAACCAATACAAATCCAAGTTCAGCAGCTGAAGCAAGAAAAACATTAGCATTAGTTTCTTTTAGGTAAGAAACTTAAAATATTTTCTGCATTCCAAAACTGTTCACATTGGCTATTTGATATTCTGGATCCCTCTGAGAATCTGATAAAAACTAGACTCTGCCCTGGCTGGTTTTGCTCAGTGGATAGAGCGTCGGTCTGCGAACTGAAGGGTCCCAGGTTCGATTCCAGTCAAGGGCACATGCCTGGATTGTGGGCTCAATCCCCATGGGGGCTTGCAGGAGGCAGCCCATCAATGATTCTCTCTCATCACTGATGTTTCCCTCTCTTGCTCCCTCTCCCTTCCTCTCTATAATCAATAAAAGATATATTTAAAAAATAAAAATAAATAAAAATGTATTTAAAAAAATAACAACTATAGATCCCAACCCTAGAAAAACATGTGCCTGCATATAACTGTTCTTTTTCAGGGTATTAGTGGTATACCTTCTCCATACTCATTCATGGACCCAGGTTAAGAATTTCTATTATACTTACTTATCAAGTTTACATGGCTTTAAACTATTTACCACTAGCAATCTCAAAGGGCAATTGTGATGCAGTTTTTATTACATTTTTTAAAGAAATAATGCTATTGTAATATACGACACAAACAATATAATACACTGTGGCCCAAATGACTTGACCTGATTTTCACTTATTTGAGGTTTTTTAAGAACTGGATTATAATTACTGAATACAAATGATCTCCAAATATCATCAAGCAAAAATTCCAGGACACATTTTCTCTGCTTTCCTTATTATATGATGGTGCCAACTGGACAATTTAAAGATCAGCATCACAAAAAAAAGCAGTAACAATTGCATGCTAAGCAATAAATTGCTCTCAATCCTAGACACTTTCAGACATGAATTTTCCTAGACTAAAAATACTTCAGTACAGATGCTGTTAAAAAAAAAAAAATATGATAAGGTTAGCAAGAAATGGTGGCAAGGTGAAAGAGAAGGAAAGGGATTGTGGAAAATTTGAAGTCATTTCTCTATCACAAGTAAAAATATCCCATGGATCGCAAAATTATTGAAACATTATTAAATTGCCTAAAGCTGCCTGAATTAGTCCACATACCTGATCATTATAAAACCTTAATATACCTTAGGGTAATGAATGTATATAGTTTAATATCAAAGATATTCAAATCGATCAAGAAATGGCTCTATGTTCCCTTGAGGAATCTCCTCAAGGGATAAGCTTTTATAAAAATATTTAATGAGATACAGAAGGCTTAGTATGGCTATGTCAAACACAGGAATTAGGATTTGAGTCATTTGCTATAATTTTTTTTAAACAAGTATTTTTTAAAAGAAAATTTCACAAGTTGACTTTTTCCTTTATGTCCACATAGTCTCACAAAGAACTGAGAAGTGGTTACACAAGCACAAATACCACCAAAGGGTAAAATAAATGTTGAGGAAAACTAATAAAATAAAAATATAGTTAAGATATAAACTCTGGGGTTCTCAGTGGTCCATGGAAAGGCAAACCACCTGGTCCTTCCCAGTTTCTAGGGCTGGGTCCCTATCAGCTTTAAAGCACTGGGCGAAGTAAGGTCGATCTTAAAGGTTGGCAGTATCCAAAGAGAAAAAATACCAACCAGAAGCACAATGTTTCCTAACAGTTCTATTTCCATCACTTCTAAAAATGTAGTTAACATTTACAGCCACCCTTTCCATCCAATGGTTAAAGTTGTACAAGACGTAAAGTTAACTGATATAAATGCATCCACTCGCCCAAAGGGCAGGAAAAAAGCCTAAAACCTGGAGGACCTGGATTATTATAGACAATTTGCTATTGCTCTATTTTGATTTATTTTGGGCAGTAATTTCAGTAGCTTTGAAACCAAACAAAGAAAAATCCTACTCAATCAAAGAGCAGGAGTATAGCAGTAACTAAGGAGAAATCTGCCATATATATATAAATACTACAGAAATAACATAAGGCCCAGAAAAACCAAAGAGTATAAGAAATGTTATGAGACAAAATATTCACATTCAAATCTCTAAGAAGTAGGCAATAATAAATGACTTCAAATTGAAATAGGCAGGACGTAGGTCACATATTAAAACAATTCTAGGAATGCATAGACTATCAGTACTAAAATAATTGGTCTAAAAATTCTTCTTCTCTGAAAATAATAAGAGGAAAATGTCAATTATGCCTCAATAAAATCAAAACTAAAAACAAATAATAAATAGTAAAAAGAGAAAAATATATAGTGGCCTTTCTTAGATTTTTAAAAAATATATATGCTCCTGCCTTAAGGAAGGAGGATTAAAGTTATTCTGGTCCCCTCAAGAGCTCACCGGTTAGCAGTTTAACAATTAGAGTTTAAAAAAACAAATCACAGCCCAGCTGTGGTGGTTCAGTGGCCTGAGCATTGTCCCATGGACCAAGAGGTCAGGGTTTGACTCCCAGCAGGGCACATGCCCGAGATGCAAGTTTGATCCCCAGTGGGGGGCATGCAGGAGGCAGCAAATCAATGAATCTCATCATTTATGTTTATCTTTCTCCCTCTTCCTTCCTCTCTGAAATAAAAACATATTTTAAAACACACACACACAAATCACAAAATCACCACATTAAATTCTTAATCAGCCCTCAATACACTGTAAAACAATACAGAACACTTTATATTGTAAGACAGTATATACATTTTAAAATAAAAGCCTGCTCTCAGGCAAAACATTCAAACTTGACTCAGAACTTTGGTCTTATAAATTTTAACAATATTTAGAATGCATTAACATTCTCTCTTCACTTACCTGGTCTTTCTCATGGGGCAGAAGGCTGACAGGTGGAAGCGAGGATGGGAAAGCACTGGGGTATTTGGGAGCCCCTTTGCCATCTGAGCTTCCATAATTGACCCTATACTGCGGTCCATCTTTCAGTAACCTCCCATTGTTCACTGCGCGTTTGGCCCCCAGCCGCAGCCGTTGCTGAAAGGCTGGGTTGTTGGTGGTGCTTGTGAGGTCACTTTGATTTCTGAGATACTTCTCTATGTTCTTCAGGGAGGAGCCACTTGGCTCCTCAAGTCCTTCAATTGCTCTCCTTAAAAGTTTGTTCCAGTCCACATTGCGAAGATCATTACATGTTCCTCTAGACCCCTTGGTTGACTTAGGAAAAGTGCCTGGTTTAACTGCTGAGAAGCGCCCAGGGTTGTCTGGGTCCTTATAGGAGGCAAGGCCTTTGTTGGTGACTTTGAGAACGGAGCCATCCTGAACACTGAGCTCCAGCTGTTCAGAGACTGTCTTCTTATCCAACCCATGGGAAGTACTGACTGCATGGCAGATTCTCTCTTCAGAGGGCCTTTGCTTTTGCTTTTTTATTTTCTGTATAGCTTCAAGAATCCACTCTGTATAAAGTGGGTTTGCAAGTTTTACCATGGTTGACAAATGACTTCTTCAATACAAAAGTTACCCATAGAGGTTCTCCTTGTATTTAACAGAGCTTGCACATTTAAAAGTCATTTACAATTCAACAAACGGGCAGAGTACTCCAGAACATATTAAGCAACATCTTACAAACATCCATCCGTAAGAGATTAAAGAGAAACCAACAGGCAATGTCGATAGATGTCTTATTTAACCAACAGGAAAGACTGCATTCGAGTGAAGATCATCTTTAAGTAGGAAATCAAGACCTTAAAGGAGAAAAAGGAGGGAAGGCTCTTAATAAAGAACTTCTAAAAATAAATTAAAAGACTCTTTAGTATTACTTTTTCTAATGCAAAATGATCCCAAAAGTATTAACAGGAAAGTATTATCTAATAAAGTCTCAGTGACTATATTTTTCAACCAGAAATTGGGTCTCAGTCTGAGAAATAAATTTTTTAGTATTTTTCACTTATTATTTAATGAGGTCACTTTTGGGCATTTAAGAGATCACATCTAAGTTATATATTTAATGGATAACCTTTACTGAAAGTAATAAAAATACATGAAAGTATTCAACAACAAAGAATAAATCTATGATACAAAAAAATCTGATGGAACTACATTAAACTTTCTTTAAGAAATCTTAAACTTAAAAAAAGCAATAATCCTGATTCTTCTATTTCAGCTAAATATTATATTTATCAAGCCTTACACATAAGAAAATTTCACCCCACTGGTGTAGCTCAGTAGTGGAATGTTAGCCCATAAACCAGAAGGTCACAGTTCCATTCCTGGACAGGGCAGATGCCTGGGTTGCAGGCTCTTTCCCCAGTAGGGGACGTACAGGAGGCAGCCAATCAATGATTCTCTTTCATCATTGATGTTTCTAGCTCTCTATCTCTCTCCCTTCCTCTCTCTAAAGTCAATTACAAAAAACAAAATATAGTAAATAAACATAATAGCAAACCCTTTATCTTTTAAATAATGTAGCATTCTAAGTATCTTATTACCCAGTTAATTCATAAAACTGTTCAATAAAAGGATCATACAAATCTGACTGCAGGGAGACAGTAATATGTATTGCTCTCTGAGATCCTCTTGGTGTACAAAAATCATTCTGGACCTCTAATTTGGTATTAAGTACCCCTGCAAAGATCTTCTAACCTAAGAGTTGGATCAAATCTAGACTCTATCTTACTTCTACATTGATAATATCCACATCTTAACTCATTTTATAGTTTAAAGTTTAAGACTGTGCTCATATATAACTTCATCTAATCTCCAGGATAACTCTGGGTAAACTGAGGTTCAGGGAAAGATGGTGTTCACTCAAGGTAATAGTCAAATGCCATATTCTAATATCTAAGTCCAGCACTACCTTCACCTGAGCCATAACTGCCTGCTCTAGCTAGTTCTGCCTCTGCAACTAGGCCAATGGTATGAGTGCCAGCTACACCAATGTCTAGCAGAGAAACCCTGGGAAAATGACTTAAGTTGCAGTCACTTTATCTTTAAGACAATAATAATATATCCTTCACAGAATTATTGAGAAAATTAAGTGAACACATTACTTAATATTCAATATATAGTCATCACTTCCTTCAAATGTGATGTCAACACACTAAAAAATGTCTCATAAAATACAAAATTAAAGTTTTAATGTACCTAAGAAAGATTTAGTGTAGCTAAAAAAAGGTAATTAATGTTTTCCTCAAAACTTTAGCCAAATATCTTGGAAAATACAACATGTGCTCTCAAAGATTTTGTTGCTGAAAACAGTTGGGCCATTGACCTATAATTAGTTAGCTTGAAAGAGATACTTTGAAAAAAGATTGTCCTCACTCTGGCCAGTTTTGCTAAGTGGCTGGAGCATCAACCCAAGAACCTAAGGGTTGCAGGTTGGATTCCTGGTCAAGGGCACATACCTAGAATGCAGGTTCAATGCCCTACTCAGCTGGGCCACATGAGAGACAATCAATCAATGTTTCTCTCTCCTACCATTCCTCCCTCCCTTCCACTCTCTCTAAAAATCAGTAGGAAAAAAAATATATCTTCAGGTGAAGAGTTTAAAAAAAAAAAGACTGGCCTCTTTGCAATCAGTAAATTGTATGTTCACTCCATTTTCCCGCCTCAGATTCAGAAACTTGTAGCTGAAGGAACCTTAGAAGCCATCCAGTCCAACTTCTACTTATCCAGTAAGTAGAGGTTTAATATCCTAACACGTGGGCCATAAGTCTCAAAATACTTCCAGTAAATGAGATTTGTCACTTTTTAAAAATATATATATTTTTACTGATTTCAGAGAGGAAGGGAGAAGGAGCAAGATCAAGTCTGTAACCCGGGCATGTGCCCTTGGCTCGAATCAAACCTGGGACCCTTCAGTCCACAGGTGGACACTCTTATCCACTGAGCCAAATGATCTAAGCTGAGAATTTGTCACTTTTTGAGTAAGCTCACTCCACTGAACAGATCTAATTGTAATATATATCTTATTCAAAGGAGCCAAAATCTGCCTCCCATAATTTCTACCAACTAGTCCTAGTTTCCCTGGAACAATCTCAAGAAATTCTTATTGCCGAGACCGGTTTGGCTCAGTGGATAAAAGTCGGCTTGCGGACTGAAAGGTCCCAGGTTTGATTCCGACTGGGGGCATGTACCTTGCTTGCGGGCACATCTCCACTGTGGGACGTGCAGGAGGCGGCTGATCGATGTTTCTCTCTCATCGATGTTTCTGACTTTCTCTCTCTCTCCCTTCTTCTCTGTAAAAAAATCAACAAAATATATTTTTAAAAAATTCTTATTAATTCTTTAATAAGATAGGCCTTCCAATATTTGAACATTGAAAACCACTAAATCAAACCCCATCCTACCTCCAGCCCCACTTTAGACCACTCATATCCCAGTGTCTGAACACCTCCACATATCACATGGTTTGCTAACACTTCCTTCTTTACCGCTTGCTCACTATTGGCAGTCTGCACATTGTCCAATTATAAATGCAATTCAAGGTTACGTGAACTTTTTTAGCAGCCCTACCACTCACTGACTATGCTAAGCATGGAGTCCAACTAAAAACCCCAAATCTTTCAAAAATGCTGTCAAGCTGAATCTCCATTCCCTTTTTTGTGCAAAATTAAATGCTGAGATTTAAATTTTACTATAGTTCAAGTTTATTTTGTTGGTTTGAGGCTATCTTCCAACCTATTAAAGACTGCTTTGCTTGATTCTGTCATCTATGTCATCTGCAAACCTAATAAGCATGTCCCTATGTGCCATTATATAAATCACTGACAAAAATGTTAAGACTTATAACATGGTAAATGAAATCATAGTGCAACCATTTTCATGACAGAACACCAGAATCATTCTGGGTTAGAAAGTTTAGAACAGGAAGCTGACCTTTCCAAAGTAAAATGGTTGGGGGCAAGATTTCATTAGAAGACAGTTTACTGTGTCCAAGTAATTATTTCATTTTTCATCATTTATTTAAGATGAATCAACTAACTTAATTTGATTCTACAAAATGCAAATGCAGGACCCAGGAAGCCAGACCACAGAAAAGTATCCAATACTCTAAAGTTGCTTTCAGGCATCTCGATTGCACTAGCAGATGAACACACATTTTTAAAACAAAATGTATTTCATAGCTAATAAATACCCTACATATACCTTCATGACAAGATGTTGCCACAATCCTTACCCACAAACAAAAGCATCATTCACATCTATTACCAATACATTTCAGTAAGACTGACATTTTATATCTTAAAAATATAATAAGGGAAAATACCAGAATTGCAACTCCAAATGTTTTAATAGTCCATGACAAAAAAAGATGATTGTCCAGATCTTCAGGAAAACTTCCAAAAAAAAAAAAAAAAAAGAGTAAATGTTAATCTGGGCATGAGGACAGCCCTTAAATTCAGCAACCAGCTAAGACTCTCTACGGTGCCAGTGGTCGGCAAACTGCGGCTCACGAGCCATATGTGGCTCTTTGGCCCCTTGAACATGGCTTTTCCACAAAATACCACGGCTGGGTGAGTCTATTTTGAAGAAGTGGCGTTAGAAGAAGTTTAAGTTTAAAAAATTCGGCTCTCAAAAGAAATTTCAATCGTTGTACTGTTAATATTTGGCTCTGTTGGCTAATGAGTTTGCCGACCACTGTTATCCAATACACACAGTTGCAGTGAGTTTACTAATTAGTACACTACCTTTGGTGATACATTAACTCTTTCATATCACTTAAGAACAGAGGATTCAGGACAGGAAAGAAGTCCCAAAGCAAGTGACTAAAAAGGGAAATTTTGCCCAAACCGGTTTGGCTCAGTGGATAGAGCGTAGGCCTGTGGACTGAAAGGTCCCGGTTCGATTCCGGTCAGGGGCATGTACCTTGCTTGCGGGCACATCTCCAGTGGGGGGTGTGCAGGAGGCGGCTGATCGATGTCTCTCTCTCATCAATGTTTCTGACTTTCTATCCCTCTCCCTTCCACTCTGTAAAAAAATCAATAAAATATATTTTAAAAAATAAAATAAAATAAAATAAAAAGGTAAATTTTGCTCTGTTTTAAAAGTCACACCAGTTCTCCAAATTGTTAAAAATCAAGTATATGATAGAGAATGATCTCATCAAGAAAGGGAAAAAAATTATATTATTCTAACAGCCAGGCAGGTATAACATTTTTTTCCTCTGGGGAAAAAATAAAAAAGAATCAAACATTGTTTAAAAGTTAGTATTAACTTTCCCAGGCAATTTTCATTATTTGTCCCAAAGGTCACCTGGCATCGTGGTACTGATTGGTATCAAGGTCAGGCCTATTAACTGCACCTAAGAGGGATGTACAAGTTTCCATGATAGTAAGTATGTATCATATTTTGGGACAGTATTGATCATTATTACTGCAAAGGCAAAAAATAAATTTAAAACCACACTGTGAATAATTGCATCTTATACAAACAACCAAGCAACCTTAGTTCCCTCTTACCCTTCCCCCAGCCAGACACACACCCGGCTCCTCAATTTAATCTCAAAATTAGCTCTCATCTGACACCAACCAACAGTTAATTAGGCAGAAGCAGATGTAACTCAGCAGCTCTTTGCTACAAGCAGAATCAGTGGGGTTTTTTTTTAACACACACATAGCTAGGAAAGGAGCAAAATCAGAAGTCTCTTATCTGTAGCCAATTCTTGACTAAACACATGTCTATTATCCACTTTGTATATTATCCACTAGAAATTTTTTAATTTTAGGCTGGTTTGTTTGATTCTACTGGCCCCACTGTAAATTGGTATACCCTAAGAGAAGAGATTGGAAATCAATTTAAGTTTAAGCAGTATCTAACTAGAAAGACAAATCCATAGCAAAGAAAATGAATAATTCATTCATAAGCCAAATAGAAATGCTTTTTTCCCTCCTGATCTGGAATTACCCATACCACTTCTCTTTTTCAGAGCACTAGGATTTGTTTTATATGCACTATCAGTGCAACCCTAAAAATCATTATTCTTTTCATTTTTTTTTTCTATAAAAACTTGAAAGTTGGACTTTAATAGAAGGCTATCCAAAAAGGACTGAGTCATTTCAAATTAATTTTGGAAACTTATGCTACATCAAATTAAATTATTCTACTTTCTGAGGTGTTTTTTATTATTGATTTTTTACAGAGAGCAAGGGAGAGGGAGAGTCAGAAACATCGATGAGAGAGACATCCATCAGCCGCCTCCTGCACGCCCCCTACTGGGGATATGCCCGCAACCAAGATACATACCCTTGACCGGAATTAAACCTGGGACCTTTCAGTCCCCAGGCCGACACTCTATCCACTGAGCCAAACCGGTTTCAGCCTTTCTGAGGTTTTGAATCACTTTATTTCTAACTACAAAATAATATCAGTAAATTACATGGTTGTATCATACAATCATAATACAACATTTCACATCACTCATTACAAACTATTGTAAACAGATTTAGAGAAATGCTTAGTCCAACACTTAGTTTTTGGCTTCATTAGTACCATATAAATATCAGCACTGTTCAGAAATATTCATGTCAGCATAAGAGGAGTCAAAATACCCTGGATCATAAATATTATGTGAAACTTCCTTCAAGCTTTTACTAAAGCTGTGTGTTGTTTCAAAAATCAACATCATAACACTGGAGTCATGAGATTATAGATGAGCCAAAAATAGTGGTAGAAAAAAATAAAGATTAATAATAGAGTTTACTCTTTTGTCATCTCAAGTTTTACTTGCTAAGTTATTTTTAGCTCTCACTTTTATATGCTCCTGAAATTTTTCATGGCCAATTATGTAACTGAACGAAGATCCAAAAATCTTAACAGTATCTTCTGAAATGGAACATAACACTGCTTAAGGAAAGGGACATTAACTTCTTTTCTTCTATAACCATCCAGTATAAACTTTTGGCAAAGCTGTTCAAAAGAGTGTCCTCAGTTAACAAATATTTGCTGTCTGACAACATCCAACATCATCCATATGGTGATATTCATTAACTTTCAAGTCCTGGAGGCAGCCATGTTCCCTAAAGTTACTGCTTGAGGCCCAAAACATAGGAATTGGGAGGTAAGATTATAAATACTAATTAAAGAACAACCAACAAATATTTAATGGAGGTGCTATGGGGTAAGAAGCAATTAAGCACTCTTTGGTAGTGTCTCAAAAAGTGAAACATGGAATTATCATATGGTCCCACAATTACATTTCTAGGTATATACCCCAAAGAAAGTAAAATAGTTACTCAAATAGAAGACATCTACAAATTTCTGTCAGCACTAGTCACAATAGCAAAAAATCCCAAACAGCTCAATGTCCACCAACCAAAAATGGATCAACAAAATGTAGTATCTATCCCTACATTGGAATATTATTCAGTCATAAAAAGGCTGGTGTGGCTCAGCTGGTTGGAGTGTCATCCCATAGCAGAAGGTGGCAGGTTCTATTCCTGGTCAGGACACATACCTAGGTAGTAGGTTTGATCCCCAGTTGGGGTGTGTGGGAGAGGCAACCAATCCATGTTTCTCTTTCTCTCTCTTCCCCCACCCCACTCCCTACTCCCTTCTCTCTGAGGTCAATTTAAAAAAAGGAATGAGGTACTAATGCAAGCTACAATGTACAATGTGGATGAATCTCAAAAACATCTTGTGGCCCTGGTCAGTATAACTTGGTTGATTAAGGGTTGTCCCATGCATCAAAGGGTTGCCAGTTCCATTCCTGGTCAGGACACATACCATCCGGGTTGGGGCAGGTGCAGGAGGCAACCAGTTGATGTTTCTCAATCACCTTGATGTCTGCTCCCCTGCTTCCTCTCTCTCTAATATATGACACCTCCAGAATAAATAAATCCATAGACAGAACATGCATTGTGGGGCCTGTGGAGGGGTGGGGTATTTTGCATTGATGGAAATGTTTTGCAACTAGAGGTGATGGTCACATAACACTGTGAATATACTAAATGTCACTGAAATGTTCACTTTAAACTGGTTAGTTTTATGATATATAAATTTTGCCTCAAAAAATTATTTTTTTGAAAGAAACAAAGCACTAAACTATAATAATAACAACCATTTTTTGACAAGTACTATGGGCTAGGCACTTTACAGATTATCTGTAAATCTTAAAATAACTCTTCATGGTAGCAAAAGAAAAACTGAGACCTGATCTGGTCAAGACCTCAGACAACTAAATCCAGGATTTTAATTCAGATGTTAAAACCAAAACATTTCCCTTGCCTTCACTGGTTTTCAAACTGGGCTCCTCGGATCTCTTGTGAAAAAGTGCCTTGAATATCACCTGCCCCTTGTGGGTTAAACACTAGGGCCACCACCCCTTGCACCAAAAAAAGGACCTCCACCTTAACTGCTCCACATATAAGATTCACTTAAGAGAAAGGTTACCCTTGATTACAGAAGAAAAAAAGTCTAAAAAAAACGTGACTATCCCTTGCGGAGTATAAATAGGTAGAACAACCTTTGGATGGATGGGCCTTAACTGGACCTTGAAGAACATGGACCACTGTCTGGTCTCTTCACCCAAATTCAAATCCTTAGAAGCCATATACTCCTCTTTGTCCAACAGGAAATTTTTTGCTTTCTTACTATTTTGGCATTCATTTTCCATTTTGCATTATGCTTATTTATGTGCTGACCTCTTCACCCTTACTAGATTATAACATTCTTAAGAACAGAATTCAGTTGGGTCAGTGTGGCTCAGTGGTTGAGGTTCGCAAGCCATGAACCAGGAGCCCAAGATTCAATTCCCGGTCAGAGCCCATACCTGCATTACAGGCTCAATCCCTAATGGGAGCATGTAGGAGGCAGCTGATCAATGATTCTCTCTCTTATCATTGATTTTTCTAACCTTGCCTCTGAAATCAATCAAAACGATTAAAAAAAAAATAAGAAGAACACGCCGAAACCGGTTTGGCTCAGTGGATAGAGCGTCTGCTGTGGACTGAAGGGTCCCGGGTTCAATTCCGGTCTGGGACATGTACCTTGGTTTCGGGCACATCCCCAGTAGGGGGCGTGCAGGAGGTAGCTGATCAATGTTTCTCTCTCATCGATGTGTATAACTCTCTATCCCTCTCCCTTCCTCTCTGTAAGAAATCAATAAAAGATAGAGGAGGAGGAGGAGGGAGGAGAGGGGGAGGAGGAGGGGGGAAGGGAAGGGGGAGGAGAGAAGGGGGAGGAGAGAAGGGGAGGAGGGAGGAGGAGGAGGAAGGAGGTGGAAGGAGGAGGAGGAGGAGGGAGGGGAACAGGGAGAGAGGAGGGGGAGGGGAGGGGAGGAGGGGGAGGGGAGGAAGAAGAACAGGATTCTGCTTAGCTGATATGCTCAAATGGTTAAAGCGTTGGCTTGCACACCAATGGATCTCAGGTTTGAAATCGTACATACCTGGATTGCAGGTTCTTCCCAGCCCTGATTGGGACACATGCAGGAGACAACCAATCAACGTGTCTCTCTGAGATTGCTGTTTCTCTCTCTCACCTTTCCCTCCCTCCACTCACTCTAAAAATCAATGGGAAAAATATCCTCTGGTGAGGATTAACAACACAATAACAGGATTCATAGATTTCCCAAGACCACAGCTTGACCATAAGAGGGGTTCAATTCCTATCTGTTAAATGAATGAATGCATCAGTGAATGAATGAAGGTAATCTAGAAAGCAGAGGCTGAGAATGAGCTGTCAGACAAAGCGACACCAAGTCCATGTGCATGGCTAGAAAGGGTAGGTGTTAAAGAGGAATAAGAAATAAAGTTGGCTGTGACAAAAGCAAGGCTGAGACATGTGAACATGACAGATGAGGTAAAAGGAAGCCACTGCAGGAATAGTGACCCTATAAGACAATAGTCAGCAAACTGAGGCTCGAGACCATATACGGCTTGAGAGCTGTGGTTTGCCACTCTGTTGACTAATGAGTTTGCCGACTACTGGGGTAGGGGCTTAATCACAAGGAAAAACAACAACTTATAATTATTGGAATCGAGAGTCTAGGTCAGTGGTCGGCAAACTCATTAGTCAACAGCCTGAAGACCAAAGGATCCCAAATTCAATTCAGGTCAAGGGCACATAACTTGGTTGCAGGCTCCTCCCCAGCCTGGGCTCTGGTAGGGGTGCATTCAGAAGGCAACTAATTGATGTGTTTCTCTCACACTGATATTTCTCTGTCTTTCCCTCTCTTTTCCACTCTCTCTAAAAGATCACACATACACACTCGAACTTGTGCACACATATACATTGTTAAATGTTTGAATCACTCTAGGAATAGTATCCATCCAGTATAGGTTGGGGGGAAGGATGACTTAAGGGACAAACAAAAGAAACCAATACTGTATTTCATTTCTCCAGACATCAATCTAGTTCAACTTATATTTATATATCTAACTAAGCAGCAAGGCCAGAGTAAGTACTCAATACATGTTAGTTTAATTGAATATTTAATTCCCCATCTTTTAAAAATACTACTAAATTCTTTCTCACTACTCATTAACATAGAGAGATTTTAATTCTTAAACTAATAATGTTTTCCAAGGACTTCTAAGAGGCTAAATCACCATGAAAATTATCTTTTCAACTAATATTATATTAATTAGAAGTTTAATTTTTCATGTCATGCTCTCCTAGTTGACAATATCCTTGTTATGTCATTAAACTATAATTGTATAAATCTGCTTCAACAAACAATAACTGAACCATCAATAAATTATTATGGCTTCCCTAATCCCTCGCAAAGATTAGTTTCAACATAGTCATCATCAATTAGTAGAGACATGTCCCAAATCTCCTGGTGAAGCACAGTCACCCCTGCATTTAAGTGCTCAATAGTTTCAGTCTCTAAACTTTAATCACACTGCAAAGAACCTCATAGGAAATCTGATCCCTTGTAAAACAGGATTATAGAGACAAGATGCAAAGTCACTTGAAGTCATCGGGCTTTTGGAGCCAAAATACACTGATTAGTAATGATGTATATAACTAAGCACTTTCACTTAAGAAATAATCAACTAAATTTAGAGTGTCTTTTTCTTGGCCTTTAAAAATTTTCTATTCAACTCTAGATTTCTTCCTGATTACAAATTAGCTTCAGAATATTTTAATGACAAGAAAAAAATCTGACATCTAAATTTGTAAAAGATTATCTTGAAAACACAAACCACTTAACTTTATCACTTTATGTCTTCAAACAGGATAACCAGTATATCCTGGAAACAAATAGGGTTCCCCTCTAAAAATTTCAAGAAAATTAAAGATCTATTTTTCTACTTGTACATACAGACATTTGCATACAATTTCAAGGACTTTCAGACCTTTATTGCCCATCCAAGGCCCCCAAGTCCACTGTCTACTCTAACCTTACCTATTCTAAATTTTATTTTTTATACACAGAAGTCAATAATTTCATCCAGTTTCATAATAACTGTCTCTATATGCTTTAGTTAGGATGATGTTCAAAGTAATGTTATTCTCATCATTTTGAGATAATGTCAAATAGGCTTCTGAATTCTTATTCAATAAGGTGTGCTATAATGGGATGTCTGTATCTAGAGAGTTTAGGAATCAAGTCTTCACTTTGCTAGCTACCTAAGCCAGTGGTCGGCAAACTCATTAGTCAACAGAGCGGCAAACCGCGGCTCGCAAGTTATAGTTTGCTGACAAGTGACCTAAGCTATGGGATACTGGACATGTTACTTAATCAGTCTAAGTCTCAAGTTTTCTCATCTCTTTTTTATAGAACTGTAAAGAGGAACACTTGAGATAACAAATATGAAAGAACCAAGGATAGTGACAGACACATAGCAGGAACACACTAAAATGCTAGCTCATAAAAGGAAAAAGGGCAATACTGTCAGCTGGAGACCTGTAAAATCTAATCTGGCTGAACTTGTCTATATGACCACTTTCTCCTAAGAGACAGGAGAAGTCAGCACCTGGTTCTTAGTTATAGTTGCAGAGAAGTAAAAAGTCAAGACAGAAAACGGGGGAGGAAAAATAAAGACAGATTTATAAAGGTGAGTATGGTATCAGGAAAATTGTATTTTACTTATAATCACACATCTTTTAAGGTGGATAAAGCTGTTAGAAGATAATACTATATAGAATATCTACTTGACCCAAGGGTAGGAAAAGAGTCTTAAAACAAGACACAAAAAGCACTAATCATAAAGAAAAGACCAATAAATTTAACTCCATTAAAATTAAGAACTTTGGGTTATTTAAAGACATCATAAAGAGAGTGGAAAGGCAAACTACAGAATGGAAGAAAGCTTTATGCAACATACACACGAAAAGGCTTTGATTCCAGAGTAAATAAAGAATTTTAAAAAAAGTGAACAGACTTGTACAGGAACCTTATAAATGAAGAAACCCACATAGCCAACAAAAAGCTGTTCAACCTGATTAATATCAAGTAAATGCAAAGTTTACCAGATTGGTTCATTTGAAAAGCTAACAAGACAGAGTTGGAGAGGCAATGGGAACTTTCATATATCTGTGGAAGGAGTGTAACCTGATATAACACTTTGGAAAACAGTTTGACAGGCACCTAGTCAAGTTGAAGACAAGCATAACCCCATGACTAGGAAGACTGTATAATTCATCATCCAAATCCATATATTTTTTGGAAATAAGAGTGTTATACTGATTACAGTGGGGCAATAGGCATAAGGCATGATAAATGGTCACCTATGAACAAGCAATTCCATTCCTATGTGTACACCTTAGAGAAACATGTACACATGTTCACCAGATGATGGGTAGGAGAACACTCATAGCAGCTTTGTTCACAATTTCCCCAGATCAGAAACAACTTAAACATTTTGCAAGGTAGAAAGGATAATACAAAAGTTATGTAGGATTGTGGGAGTCCTATACATAAAAGTGCTTTGGAAATGCAAATTAAAACATTATAGGAAAGAGCTCTAGAGAATTTCCCTCAGTGGATAGAGCATCAGCCTGAGGCCAAAGGGTCCCAGGTTGGATTCCCCGATCAAGGGCACATACCTCAGTTGCAGGCTCCTCCTCGGCCTGGGCCCTGGTCAAGGCTCATGCAGGAGGCAATCAATCTATGTATTTCTCTCACATCGATATTTCTCTCTGACTTTTCCTCTCTCTTCCACTCTCTCTAAAAATAAATGGAAAAATATCCTCAGGTGAGGATTAAAAATTAAAGTTTAAAAGAAATAGTTCTTCATCACACTTCTGCCATCCATATATCATTTCCTATTCTGCAAGCAAAGAAATGATCACTACAGCTCACACATTCCTACTTTCATAAAACAATTTCCTTTTCTCTCACTTTGTACAAATACAGGCACCTATGTACAGAAAAATTGAAGGTTTTTGCTGGGAACTAAGAGACTAAAAAGTTGCCTGTTAGGAATCCTGGCATTTAACAAAACCAGATCAGTTAGTTAAATTAAATCTTCTAACTGGTATATGAAAGTTTCTGAAGTACATTAAAATTATCAAACTTCAACTACCTTCCAATACTCACCCTATTTTGCTTTCCTTCATGTTATGTATTATATCTGACAGTTCCCACCTTATCTTCACAAGTAATGCATGAGAGAAACATTTGGTGCAACAGCAATGACACATCTATGCTACACAGAGGCCTGGGTATGGCTAGTAGGCAAAATTTGTCATTACTAGTAGCCAGTCATTCCCCTAAGTTCCTCTTTTAACGTTAAAACCTCCTTCTGCTTCTATTTTTTTTTCTTTCTTTAAACCATCACTTTGCCTCCCCAACTTTCAACCCTAAGTAAATCTCAGGTAAGAATCTTATCCTTTACTGAAACATGCAATCTTTCCTTCTCAAAAACATAAAAGAATTGTCCCAATCCATTTTGATACATGTGTGAAGAATTTATGAATAGCAAAATAATAGAGTGTTTTTTTTTCAGGACTATCCCAGAAAATCTAGGGTACACAAGTAAAACTGGTACTTTACTCATAGTCATATCAAAAGCAAACAAACCACACACATACCATTTTTTTTTGAGAACCACAGAACTCTGGTTAGTTACCCACCATAACTAATTAGTTAGTTACCCCACCATAACTAATTCCCATATGCTATACTTCCATCTCCTGTCCATATGAAAGAGTGTTTATATACCTTGAATTTTCTGGTACCTCCACCCCAAACATACTTGGTTCATTGGTTTCTTTAGCATATTCTAACACCCTCTCCCAACTGCAGGGTTTAAACTCCTTCATAGAGGATTTGTAGCCCCTCTTCTGCCTTGTCCCTAGTCTCCTACAACTCCTTGCACTCTGCCTGAGATAGACACCTTGTTCCCTGTGTCCTGCCCCACATTCAAATCCAAAGCCTGTCTCCCAAGCCAACACCTTTCTTTGCCCCACCCTAACTCCTTAGGCAGTCCACCAAATCACATACCCCCAGACCTAGTGCTCAGCCCACCCATCTTTCTTCACACGTGTCTCTTTCCACCCTCCTGAACCCCCCCGTGAGATTTTCTGCCATAGGTACATTTAACAAGTTCTAAGTAGCCTCCCTTCACATTTATGTCAGCTCTGCCACCTTACCATCTTTCTGAGACTCTCCCAAGCACATCCATACCATACTTCCATTTTTAATGCTTCGTATACCCCTAAGTTAACAAACCTTCCTATTCATTCCCATACTTCCTTCCCACAACTGTACCGGCTCTTCACATTCCCCCAATACTTCCCCCAACCCAACACCTACTCTGCACTGCTTTCTCGACTCTACTCCATATCCACCACACCCAAACTCACTCTGGCCCCATATAACTGCAATCTCACACTCCTGCAGTATTTCACCCCTCTGCAGCATTTCACCTGCCCTCACATACCCCTCGGTCCCCCTTCACATCTCCAATATTGCATCTCTTCCTACTCTCTCTTCTGCACCAGTTTGCACACCTCATTTCCCCTCCCATCCACGCCCTCACCAGTCCTCACCAGTCCTCCAGACACCAGCGCCCCCCACCATTCCGGTCCTGCCAAGTCCCGCCCACTCTGAAAACCCCTCCAAGCCCCCACCTCCCGACCACCCGAGCCCCACCCACTCCCGTGTCGCCCCGCCCCCTGCACCTCCTAGTCCCGCCCCTTGCCCCGGAGGCCCCGCTGAGGGGCGGGGACTGTCCGTCCTCCCGTTTCCCCGCCCCCTACCGTCACGCTCAGGGGCAGCCCGACCCCAAGCGGCCCCGCGGTGACCCTCGCGCAGAGGCCTGTGGGAGGGGCATAACAAGCCCCCTATTCCCCTTCCGCCCCCCTCCCGCTCAGTCTCCACCCCCTGGGAACGCGCGGAGTGGGTGACAGACCTGGCCGCGCGCCACCGCCACCGCGCCTGCCTTGGGCGCTGGCGCCGCCTGAGAAAGAAGCCGCGGCTGCCGCCTGGAGGAGGTGCCGTCCCCACCGCCACCGTTGCCGCCGTCGCCAGGGGTAGGAGCTAAGCCGCCGCCATTTTGTGTCCCCCTGTTGTTGTCGTTGACATGAATCCGACATGACACTGATTACAGCCCAATGGAGTCTCATTAAACCCGAGCCGCGGCCCCGCCCCAGCGCTGCTCCATTGGACAAGACCGCAGACACTTAGGGCCACTCGTTGGCCTACAGATCTGTCCGTCACCCACACACTAACCACGCTGCAGCCCATTGGGGCAGGTTTCTGCCGGTCATCTTGGCTCCGCATAAACACACCCCTCGACCCAGCATCCCCCCTCCGGCACCACCCCGGGGGTGGGTTCACTGCCGGTACCAATCGACAGACCTCTGGGCCCGCCTCTCCTGAGCGGCTATTGGTCCAGCCCTTTCCTCTCCCCCAGACGCCGCGCCACCTCCGCTTCCACCTACCCGCCCCCTCTACCTCTAGAAATGGATTGGGTCTACGCGCAGGAAAGGCGCTTGGCCTTATTGGCTGCAAGCAACGCCAATCAGAGGGCCTTTTTCCCTCTCCCCTCCCCCACTCAACCCCAAACCCCCGGCCCCGCAGCTAAAGTTTGTGTGAGAGCTGATCGCTGGCGGCGGCCACAGGATTTAGGGGTGGGCTCGGGCGGGCGCGCGCGGGCGGGCACGCGAAGTTAAAATTCGAGGTTCTCAATCGTCAACTCCCGCGGTGGAGCGCGCGGACGGGCGCGCCGCCCGGAGCGTTCCATCCCCCCCCCGCCGCCCCCCCACCCCCTCCCGTCCCGGGCGACTACTCGCCCGCCCCCTGGCTCGCATCCTTACCCCCCACACACCCCCTAACCTGCAAGTCCCAGGCCGAGTGCCGGCAGGACGATGTCACTGCAGCCTCCTTCCCATCCCATGCCGAGGGGGAGCAAGCAAGCACCTACCCGCCGGGCGTGCACCCCCCGGCTCCACACTCGCCCGTGTCTGCAAGCACGTGTACCGTTCGCCGCTGCCTCCAGCCGCCCGGGTCCCCGACTAACCTCGCCTGCAGCCGGGCCAATCGTTAGCTGCTCTTTGTTGCTGCAGCCTGGGTCTCTCCGCTGCCTTCCTCAGCCTCCGCCTCGTCCTTTGCCAGCCGCCCGGGTCCGCAGCGCCGCGCTCCCCCCGCCCGGGACCCACCGCCGCCGCCTCCTTCTCCTCCTCCGCCTCCTCCTCCTCGGCTCCGGGCTGCAGCGCACAGAGCCCGAGGCAGCGCCGCCCAGCCCCGCTCCCCCCGCGCCGCCAGCTAGCCCGCCCGGCCCGGCCGGGGGCGCAGCCTGGACCCCGCCCGCCCCAGTCCCCGCCCCGGGGGTACCTGCCTCCGCCCTGGGGGGCTCCGCTCGCCGCCCTCGGGGGAGGGCAGGGATGTCGGTGTCCGCGGGAGGATGGGGACGCCTGGCCCGTCTGGGGCGGGGAGTGTGCACGACCGGACTGGGACGGAGAGGTGCGGTCCTCGCCAGTCCGCCCCCCTCCCGCTGCTGCGGGCCCCAAACTTCGTCCTCCGCCTAGGCCTTGCACCCTCGGACGGTCGCGACAGTTTTGGGGTGGGGGATGCTTCGGGAGCTGTGTCTACCCTGATCAGGAGGAAGAGGGAGCAGTGACATTCAGCGACTGCGGACAGGGCACGGCAGCGGCATCCTTGGGTGGGAGTAGGGATGTCAGAGGCGGGCTGGAGAGGGAAACTGCCCCTCAAGATGCTCTCTCCCGGCCGCGGGGAGCAGGAGAGCTGAGCTGCGTTCTGAGTGCTTTCTAGGGCGGTGTAAGCCGGATGGCAGGAGTGCTGGGGTTGGGGGGGGGGCGGGGGAGGTACCGCGGGGGGCCCTTCCCCCGTCTCCTGTAGCCAGCGCTCGAAGGAAAGCTGATGGCGAAGTTCGGTTTTCCAGACTTCCCCTGGGCCCCCCGAGTTCCTGAGGCCCACAGGAGGGGGGCCGGGGGGGCTCCTCTGGCCGCCCAGGCAGAGCCACTCTGACGCTGCCCACATGCCTCCTAGCGCCCTCCAGACTCTGAAGATTTAGTACCCAGAGATGGGTGGGATGCTGCTGGCAGGGGAGACTGAAGAAAACAGGAAAAGTAGACTCGAGAAATGGCTCTTAGAGTTTTGAGTACGAAGTTTCCCTTCCCAGGCGCCATTTCTTTGAGAGGAGGAGAACGATGGCTTTGTAAAAGAACCAAGCTTCAGGCATGGTGGCCTGGGTGGAAAACCACCTGTTGACCCAAGTCTGTCCCTGGAGTCAAGGACATCTTGAGCCTTGGCAGGGTGATGCAAGGTACCAGGGAGAGGGGGCCCCAGGCTTCCTGCCCTCGTTGACATCTTGAATCCTGATGCCACTGCCCCTGCAGCCCTAGCATCTTCTGTTCCCCATTAGAAACGACTGTACAAACTAGGTAGGTACTTTGCTAGGGTCAATTACCTCAGACCAACAAAACAATCAGCACAGCCGGGTCCTGGGATGCAGACCACAATACACACTTCACTTTTTAAGGATGGTCTGCTCCTTTGGGGTGTGAGCTGCCCCTACTTTGTTTCTTGGCAGCAAGGTGAGAAAGGAGCTAAGACAAAAGGCACAGAGTTGGATGAAAGGATAGAGTGGTAATAGTACACTGAAAACTGTCACTGGTTCCATTATAAACCCTTTTTATAGGTGTTTTATTACTTGGTTGTTAGTTTTTAAAACACAAACCTCTTCAGATTAAATCTTGGCATTCACAGGCTCAGTTCAGGGAAACAAAACACAGGGAAAGATCCCCCTCCCGCCATGGGCTTGGCTACTTTTGAGTTACATTACTGATAAAACAAACAAACAGCAGGTTGGGTTTCCTCTGAGTCTCTCTCTACTACCTCTTTTATGTAATATCTTCAGTAGCTGGCTCAAGGTGAAATTTTACAAGCTATTAGTTCATAATTCATTCTAGTTCATTTAGATTATTTCAAAGAGAAGGACATTTATAAGATGTGCTTTTTTTATAATGCAGGTGCTGGAATTTTTATTTTCCAAGAAGTTACTAAGTAAACTTAAGAATCCTGGCAGACACTTTAGCCTTTATGTTCTTCCCTCCCCCACTCCTGAGGTCTGCCCAGATGCACTTTATTTTGTAACTTAGGTTTGAGTCCCCCAGACTGCATTTTATCTCAAGCAATGAAAATGAGCCATGCCTTAATTAAAAACAAGTTTCAAAACCTCAAATCTGTACACTCAAACTAAAGTATGCTAAAGAAGCAACCAAAGACAATAAAAACGAAAAAGTCCACATTTGAGATGTCTTCAGCCAATGAATTGTGGGAGATTTATGAGCATCTAATACTCGTTATCACTAATGAGTTAGCCACATGGATTTCCAGTGCATGAAGAAGTGAAGAGACACCTTGGAGAGAAATGGGACTCCTTTGCCTGAACTTGTGCTCCTGTAACCTCAGGACCTAGCCAACACAGAAGACATATTAGATAAAGAAGAGATATCTTTATCTAATATCTGGATGTGTTTTCTGAGATTCTTTTCTTAATAAATAAAGTTCTCTAAATGGGCATGGCAAGGAAAGGGAGTTTGTTGCTTTCCCATTGATACTCCCCTCTAAGGTTACTTGTCCTTTGAGAAATCCTGGCTCTTCAGATAAGTGTGACTGGAAAAGATAACAGAGACACAGCCAGAGATACTTAATGCTTACTCCTAAACCTCTCTCTTATCTGTGGTATCTCAAGTCCTCTGCTGAGCCAAACAGCTCAGTTAAGAAGTTAACCTAGAAATAACTTTGAATTGAAAACCAAGCATCCTGCATAATTTGCAAGCTGTGCTGAAGGATTATGAATTCAGGGACTCATCTGACCAGTCCTGCTCCCTCCCCAAAAACATCTGCCGATGTCCACCACTGGCCAGAACTACTGACAACTACAGTTATGCTGCTTGGTGTGGTTCACAGATCTCTGGCATCAGAATGATCTGGGAATGAGTGCTTAAAGCAATTCCTTTGGCCTAACCCCAGAGATTCTGATTCAGTAGGTCTGGAGTGGGGCTCCCAAATCTACATTTTTTAGTCCATAATTTTACTTGAAACTTATTGTCACTGAATTTGAGAAGCACTGGGCTTGGCTGAATCCTCTTCTTCCAGAACTGGAAAGGAATGTTTCTTCTGTGAGTGTTTTAGCCAGAAGGTTTTAGTCCCTGCCACTAAGATGATTCCATGGTCTGACCTATTTGTCCTTAGTCCTGAGTAAGGATAAAAAAGAATGCAGCCTGGCGGGTGTGGCTCAGTGGTTGAATGCTGACCTGTGAACCAGAGTAGTTTTAGAAACTGAAGGAACCTGGAGGGTTTAATCTTTTGGGTTTTTTTACTTACTATGAAGCAAATCTAAAACAACCTATTAAGAGGTATACGTCCACAGATGTGCTAACAAGTCCTTCTGAAGAATAATTTCAGTAGGGAGGCAGCAAATAGGGTCCCTAAAGTGATTTGTTCAAGCCTCAGTCCATAATAAGTTATGTACAATGAGTCACTTAAGAAACATCCTTCTACACTTCCCTCTCCTCCCTACCACCACTGCCCCCCTCCCCCTTTCCAACTGCCACATGGAATTCTCTCTCTTCATTGACTGGAAATTATCCTCACAAGGTTACAGTATTTGGTTGCCTCAGTCAATGGCAGAGGAAGTAGAGATTATCAGCCAAACTATTTATTTTACTTTTTTTTTAATATATTTTATTGATTTTTTTACAGAAAGGAAGGGAGAGGGATAGTAAGTCAGAAACATCGATGAGAGAAAGACATCGATCAGCCGCCTCCTGCACACCTCATACTGGAGATGTGCCCGCATCCAAGGTACATGCCCCCGACCGGAATCGAACCCGGGACCCTTCGGTCCGCAGGCCAACGCTCTATCCACTGAGCCAAACCAGTTCTGGCTGTTTTACTTTTTAAATATATTAATTTCAGAGAGGAAGAGGGAGAGAGAGATGGAAACATCAATAATGAGAGAGAATCATTGATCAGCTGCCTCCTGCATGACCCCTACTGGGGACCAAGCCTTGGCAACCCCGGCATATGCCCTTGACCGGAATTGAACCTGGAACCCTTCAGTCTGCAGGCTCTCTATCCACTGAGGCAAACCAGCAAGGGCCAAACCATTCATTTTAAATAGGATAGCAAATCCATGAGATAGCTTTGTATATGGACAGCCAGTATTATCTTAAGTGCAGATATTCTGCACCTACAGCCCACTTGTGCTTTCCTGCTGAAAAACCTTTAATGTCTTTTAAATGCAAATTCTCCAATCTACCTATAAGGTTGTGCACATCTGTACCCAACCAGTATCTCATCTCTAGCTTCTGCCAGCCCACCACACTCCTCCATGCCAGGCACACACAGCAGCCCTGCCTACCCTTTTTACCTTATCTGATGAACACTTGGAAGAAGGGTTCCTCCAAATCCTTGCCTCTCTGCTGCCTTCTCTGTGAAGTTTCCTTGGTCTTTGCAAAGGATCCCACAGGACTTGGGCATACCTTTACTCCACCATAGCATTTGTTAATATTTGTTAAATTACAGAATAAATAAAAGCACTTACCACACTGTGCTGTCACATTTTGCCTGTTTTCCTAATTAGCTTTTCTACTGCATAGACCAGCTTGTTCATCTGTGTAACTGTCCTAGTGCCTGACACATAGAAGCTATTTAATAAAGGAACACCATCCCTACCAGGCCACACATTAAAATCACCAAAGGTTTGGCTAGCTGGTTTGGCTGAGTGGATAGAACCTCGGAAGGGTTCCAGGTTTGATTCCGGTCAAGGGCACATGACCTCCAGTAGGGGGTGTGCAGCAGGCAGCTGATCAATGATTCTCATCATTGATGTTTCTATCTCTCTCCCTCTCCCTTCCTCTCTGAAATCAATAAAAATATTTTTTAAATAATTTAAAAAATAAAATCACCAAAGGAACTTTTGAACCATCCTAGCACTTAATTCCCACCTGAAGCCACTTAAATAAAAATATCTGGGAGCAGGGCCTATTCATCAGTATTTTTTTAAAGTACCCTGTGCAGAAAGGAGAAGCCATTGATTTATATAAATTCAGGGGATACTTAGCATCAAGTGAAAATTTTTGAACAAAGGAAGGTAGTAAAAGATCATAAAACTAGCAAAAATGTTGCTGGGAGATCAGAGTTCTTAAGAGATCTTTTTGTTTTGAGACTCAAAGGTGTGGTGGCCTTTCACTAATGGTCATAAGAGAGTATTAAGAGTCAGTTTTCAGCCAAAACTGGTTTGGCTCAGTGGATAGAGTGTCAGCCTGTGGACTGAAAGGTCCCAACTTCAATTCCAGGCAAGGACATGTACCTTGGTTGCGAGCACATCCCCAGTGGGATGTGTGCAGGAGGCAGCTGATTGGTGTTTCTCTCTATCCCTCTCCCTTCCTCTCTGAAATAAATCAATAAAATATATATTTTTTTAAAAGTGTCAGTTTTCAGCACCAGGCTATCTCAAAGAAAACTTGAACTACCCTAATATTTAATTTAGTGATTCACAGTCATTTAGATTTTCAAATTTGGGAGAAACTGACATAGATGTCAACTTCAAATTTTGATGATAAGGGCATTTTTAAAAAGAACTAACTGCCACCCACTATCTGAATTATTTCAAGAAAAAAGGACATTTTAACTCCCAAAATAATAAGAATATAGTCTCTGCATAAAGGATAGCCCCTCCCACAAAAATAAAGTGGGAGACTTTACATCAACTTGTACATTATCTTCCTCCTCCTCTTCCTCCTCCTCCTTCTCCTCCTCCTCTTCCTCCTCCTCTTCCTCTTCCTCCTCCTCCTCCTTCTTCTTCTTTTTAATTTTAATTTTAATGCAGACAGTGAAACTTTAAGTCTGGCTACCTGATGAGAATAGATTTAGGAACCACTGGACTATTTTATACTTTTCCAGGATTAAGGAAATGTAGATTATGTTCCCTCTAACCACTTAAAATTTCTCCAATATTCCCTCAGGTGCTCAACTAATCAGAGATGGCTTTCTCTTATTTAAACTAAGAGAGATAGCATATAGCTAGGAAGGTCAGGGACAAATAAATACTGAAGAGAGCCCAAATTAAAAGTAGGACATCAGCCTGACCTGTGCGGCTAAGATGTTTGATCCCCGGTCAGGGCACATGCCCAGGTTGCAGGCTGGATCCCCAGTAAGAGGTGTGCAGGAGGCAGCTGATCAATGAGTCTCTCTCATCACTGATGTTTCTAACCCTCTCTTCCTCTCTCTGAAATCAGTAAAAACATATTAAAAGAAAACATTCAGAAAACAAAACAAAAACCTCTAACATGGTGATGCCTTAAAAAAAAAAAGTAGGACATCAGATTTTAATACATCTCTGCTACCAACTAATGTGTATCCTTGGGCAAGTCACAGAGTGGCATTGTCTCAAAATTTGGATTTTTCTATGAGACAGTAAGTCCTAAGAGCCTAACACAGTCTGATACATAGATGCTCAGTAAATATATGTTAAATTAATGAATAGATTAAATCCAGGGAGTTATTTTACATCATCCATAAAGTCTTAGCCAAGCTCCAAATCCTATAGTTTATTTAAATAGCAAACTACAAATCTCTCTGTGGTTCCCCCAAAATTATCATTCTTGTATATAAATAGTAGTTAAAGAATTGATGAAAAAGAGAAACTTCTAAATAAACTTATTTTCCCTAATGCATTTTTAAATTATATTTGTCATAGGAAGTGTGGATAATAAAGAAAAGAGGGGAAAGGACAAAAATTAGCTGTAGGTGCTGACACTGAAAGGTAATATTTGGCACCTTTGTTTTTTGGTGAACTTCGTTTTTTGTGTGTGTTTTTTTAAATCTTCATCAACTTTGCTTTTTAACCTCACTCAATATGTCTGTTGTGACTGAAGGTTGAGATAAAACTTTTAGCTAAGGAAGCTAGAATATTAAATAACACAAGAACTTAGAAGATTTGCATTTTTTCATAATTATTCCATTTATGAAAATTTTTCAACAGAATTGAAAAAAGAAGGCCTCAATTAATCTTTCTAGCTATAAAATGCTCAGTGCCATAAACATGCCATCATTCAAATTAGCAAGTCTAAAACAACCCAAAGAAGGCCAAAGGACAAGCTTGGTGAGCCATTTTACCAGCTTGATATCTTTCCTGGCATTAGTAAGTAAAGATGGCTGGTGGGAGAACATGGTTGAGCTGATCATAACAACCTTGTCCAACAACTCCTTAGGGTTGGAATTAGGTTTGGTTCATTTTTATATTCTGCAAATTGCCTTGAATGTGGTAGCAATAAATGATGTTGAGTAAAATAAAAGGTTAACTGTCTATTTATCTAAAGCCTGTCTTTTAAAATTCATAAATTAGACTATAAACCTCATAGCTTAAAGATTTTTTATATAGTGTCTTATACATCATAGGCATTCATGAAATATGATGAAAGCATAACAAATATATTTCCTAACCACTGTAACAAAGTACTTCCTGTTATCCATTCTAAAACCACTTTTCTAAACTACATATGCTTATTGGGGAGTATCTTTAAAACATTTAACATTTTAGCATTTGACCAATGGGTGTCTTTTATTTATTATATACATTTGCTATTTTTTTCCTACTGTGTGTGTGTGTGTGTGTGTGTGTGTGTGTGTATATATATATATATATATATACACATATACACACACACATATACTTGGAACCTCTCCTATGTAAGATCAAGAGGACCATACTTTTCTGAGGAGCTCCTCTCTCCTCCCTCAACTATTTTAGCTGCCCCTTTGGAGTTTGTGGCCTATTCATTTGCTCCATGTGCCTCACTTCAGTGGCTGGTGTGACTTGGCATATATACTAGCTGATACTGAGGCGTTCTGTTTTCTTTCTTTTTTTAATATCAGTATTTATTACATATGTTTTTAATGATTTTAGAAAGAGAGGAAGGGAGAGGGAGAAACATCAATGTGAGAGAAAAACATCAATCCATTGCCTCAAGCCCTTACCTCTACCAAGAATCAAACCCACAACCTAGGCATGTGCCCTGACCAGGAATCGAACCTGTGACCTTTCAGTGCACGGAACAATGCTCCAACCAACTGAGCCACTCCAGTCAGGGCTGTTTTCTTTAAATTGCAATGCTACACATCAATTGATAACCTTTAGTAAATAGTCTATAGCCCTGGCTGGCTAACTCAATTGGTTAGAGCATTGTCCCACACACCAAGGTTACGCTTCAAATCCCAGTCAGGGCACATACAAGAATTAACCAATGAGTGCATAAATAAGTGAACAACAAATTGATGTTTCTCTCTCTCTGTCTCTCTCAAATCAGTCAATAAATCAATATATTTTTTTAAACTCTATAATGGCTCCTAGACTTTGTTTCCTGAACCATAATTGATAACCTAAAATAACAGCTCCAAGTTCAGTTTATTGTAGTATCTCAGTCTGTGGCAGGAAGATTAGTGTTCACCTCCCCTACATTTCATAGCTTTCCTCTCAATAGAACCATGTGGCTAGTTTCGGCCAACAGACAATGATCAGAAATAGTATGTCATAATTCCGATTTAAGGAAGTAAAAAAAAACAGGGTTATCATCCCTTGCTTTTCCAAAGCATCTCAGAAGCCATGTATTCCAGGTGAGGAACTACAGTTGGCAGAGCCACTACCAGACTGGACCCCTGAGTGACTGAATGGAGCAAACTCCTCCCACCTGCCACTTGCTTTGACATATAATAGGAGAAATAACTTCTGTCGTGTTAAACCAAAGAGATGTTGAAATTTATCTACTACAGTAGATAGTAGTGTTGCATAACCTAAATTAATATACTTCCTAAGTACTTTTTTAAATCTCAGTGACTGTCATTGAGGTAAAAGCACTTCCCTCCCCACTAACCTTTTTCTCTAAGCTCCCTAGCTTACTTACTGCCCGTTGGCCAGTAAGGCTGCCATGTATCTATCAGATATAGCATGTTATGTTGGAACTTTCCCTAGAGTACCTTAGTAAAACTGTTGATGGGATGGAGAGAATTAAAAGTGAATCAGTTTCTCCATGTGAATAAAAGTTGTGAAAGCCTGGGGCAACAGTGTCATTCTCAGGCTACAATCTATTGTCTTTTGCCCTGAAAGGGGAGAAAAACTCGTCAGAATCACCTTAGTACTTCATCATGACTTCCTTGGCTTCCAAATAATTAACTTTCTCACCTCTCTTGTAATTGCTACAAAAATATTATATTTTGGAATTAATGGGTGATTCTTGGAAATATGGCTGCTTCTTAAAAGAAAGAAATTCTGGACCAGCCAGTGTGGCTCAATGGTTGAGCATTGACCTATGAACCAGGAGGTCACAGTTCGATTCTGGTCAGGGTACATGCCCAGGTTTTGGGCTGGATCCCCAGTGTGAAATGTACAGGAGGCAACTGATCAATTATTCTCTCTCATCATCGGTGTTTCTATCTCTCCTTCCTCCCTAAAATCAATCAATATATGTTTAAAGAAGAAAGAGAGGGAGGAAGGAAGGAATAAATTAATTCTGCCCTGTCCATTCAGTGTCCTCTTTGAAGCTCCTCAGCCTCATTTCAAAGCTCTAAGAAATGACAAATGACCTAGGAGCTGATCTGCAAGGTGGCTAAGAGAAGTATTTTATTCTTGTCAATCAAAAGACTAGGGGACTCATGTTGTGTGTGTTGTGTAATCCTGTGGCTCCACTCAAAACCTCGAAGAATAAATAGTGTGGGAAGTCAGGATGTTGCAGTGAATGGAGGGAGCGTGTTTGCTGAACGTGGCTTTAGAGTGCTGGTGTAGCAGCATTATTAATAATAGCTTCCACTTATGTAGTACTTACAATGCCAAGTGATTTCCCTTAATTGGCTCATTTGATTCTTACAAAAATCCTTCTACTAGTAAAGGCTGTTATTAGCCCCCATTTTTCCGACAAGGAAACTGGGGCTCTGAAGTGTTAGGCCCTTGGCTACAGTTCAGAATTTCCACCCAACTTCATCATTCCCCTTTATCTGCCCCTCAGTGAGATCGGAACTCGAAGCCCAGGCCTAAGGCCACTGCTTCTTGACGGTGGCCCCCTGGGGCTGTTTGGGAGTCCAATCCTGCCATCCTCACCCTTGCTCAGATGGTGTCTGTGGGCCAGAAGCAACCCCAAAGAGCCCAGGACCTCACCCTGGCACCCTGGCCTCAGAGGAATTGGCCGCCACCCAGGACCAGAAAGCAGGAAGGCAGCCCAGGGAGGGCGAAGCAACCTCCAAGGTAGTGACAGACTTGGAGACGACTGAGGCCCCACCAACTTTGAGGCTGCGAGGGCACGGGAATAACCCTATTTGGCTTGCTAAACCTCTCAATTGCTATAAGAATATTTTATAGAGGGAGGAATGGAAAGAGGACATGATAGCTCCCCCAGGCAGCTGTGGAGCAGGGCAAACCTGGCACCCCAGTGTCCTCCCTCCCTCCCCCACCCCCACCCCGACTCCTACCAGCCCTCACCATCCCCTGCCACCCAGCTATGCTCTGCGCTTTTGTCATTCCTCATCCCACGGTGCCAGCTAAGTCACTCAGCTGTCACAATCAGGCCTAGAGCTGCAGGATACAAAATAACTCCGAGGAGACCTCCACAGGCCGGGGTGGGGGTGGAAGGCCCGGAGGGTTCTGCATGCAAAGGAGCACCAGCTGCATCTTGCAAGCAGCTAAATTAGCCGGGCTGTTGTTCTGCTTTAATTTTTGTGAATTCAAGAATAGGTCGTGGACTCTTGGCAGTGTGTGAATGAGACCCTTTCTGAAACCATTCACCTTGCTGAAGGGCTGCTGCCAGCGTACAGAACTGGCAGTGAGCAGCAGCCTCTGACAGTGGCCTCCTGCTCACTCCCCCACCCGCCAGGTTCTCCTGGGCCTGCCTCCCGGAACCCTGGCCTCGGGCTGCTCAGGCTGCCAACCAGTGGGCCTGTGCAACCTTGGTGCTCTGTTGTCCGGAGCTTGCTGCCAGCCTTGTTCCTCTTGTCGGGGCTTGACACCTGCAGCCTGAGAATAAGGAAGCCAAAATCAGGCAGAAGAACCTGGAAATGACAAGCTGGCTCCCAGGAGCTTGGCGGGCACTGAAAATGTGCCTGTCTTTGGCTGCCCCAGCCAGCAGCCTGATGTCACCAACCCAGCAGAAGGAAAGGGCCACTCCAATGAGGGGGGCCCAGACATTTGTTCTCTAGCACAGAGCAATACACCTTCCCGTTGGTTGTGTTTAGGCATCATACCCAACTCCTTGCTGCCACTTTTTCTTAGTCTGATGAGCCTGACTTCTCCCCTAGACTTCCCACCTAAGGCCAAGGACACACCAGCAGAACAACCCATTTGGTTGCCTTGGGCTGCTGCTTTTGTCCACAAGAGCCAGGGGCTTTCCTGAGACTAGATAAGAATTGACATTAAAAAAAATTTTTTTAATTGATTCCAAAGAGGGAGTAAGGGAAAGAGAGAGAGAGATGGATGTGAGAGACATATATCAATAGGAGCCCCAAACTGGAACCACGTGCCCTGAGGAGGAATCGAAATCACAACCTTTGGGCATATGGGTCCGCGCTCCAACCAACTGAGCCACCAGCCAGGGTGACATGTTACATTTTTAAGAAAGTTTTTTAATTTGTATATATGTTTTCTTTAAAAGAGTTTTATATATTTAAAAATATATACAGCTCATGATGAACACTTAGAACAGTGGTTCTCAACCTTTTTTAATGCTGTGACCTTTTAATACAGTTCCTCATGTTGTGGTGATCCCCAATCTTAAAATTATTTTCGTTGCTACTTCATAACTGTAATTTTGCTACTGTTATGAATCATAATGTAAATATCTGTTTTTTGATGGTCTTAGGCGACCTTGCTAGCAGTTTTCAACCTGTGGGTCGCGACCCACAAGTTGAGAGCTGCTACTATAGAGCCTAAGATTTGCTAGTTATAGGAAGGCCAAATAAGGAAGATGAAAATATGGAATTCCCCAGAGTGGTCAAGTTTGGCACTTTGGGGGAAAGAGGGAGAGGAGGAGTATAAACTGATGAGGCTTCAGGAAAGTGTCGATGCAGGAAAGGTCTAAACCTGTAGAGAATTTTTATAAGTTTATTTGAGCCAAACTGATGATGTATTTTGGGGAGCAAAATCTTAAATGCTCCAGCAAATAACAGTTCTGCAGTTTCTTTCCTGCATTTGAGATTAAGGAGGAACTGTGAGGAAGATTACATGAAGTGGGGGAAAAAGGCAGGGATTGGATCACAGAACAATAGATTCAAGCTTTAGAAGGAGAGGGCTGAAAGGGTGATCAGGTAATAAAGAAGGTGTCTAAAAGGGGAGATTTTTCAAAGGTGTGTTAATTTAGATGAACATAAACAACGTACAGGGCTTGCTTAGAGCAAAGAAACATTTTACTAAAAAGTTATATGCTTGCCCTGGCTCCTGTGGCTCAGTTGGTTGGAGCATTGCCCCGTGCACCTAGAGCTGAGGGGTTTGGTTCCCATTCAGGGCACATATCCAGGTTGCAGGTTCAATTCCTGGTCCAGGGTGCCTGCGGAGGCAACTGATCGATGTTTCTCTGTCTCTGCCTTTCTCTCTCAGCTCTCTCCCTCCCTTGCTTTCTCTCTCTCTCTCAAAAAAAAAAAAAAAAAAAGGTATATGCTTGGGCATGACCGCCCAATATGACCTACCCAGTTAGGAATTTATGATCAGATCAATGAGGTTGCTCTCCATAGACCCTCTTTTTTCGTACACAAAAGTAATTCGACAAGAGCCTTAAAAATGCCCCATGCACCCTAACCGGCTTAGCTCAAGGGATAGAGCGTCGGCCTGTGGGCTCAAGGGTCCCAGGGTCGATTCCGGTCAAGGGCATCTACCTTGGTTGTGGGCACATACCCAGTAGGGAGTATGCAGGAGGCAGCTGATCGATGTTTCTCTCTCATTGAAGTTTCTAACTCTATCTCTCTCCCTTCTTCTCTGTAAAAAAAAAAAAAAAAAAAAGAAATGTTCAGTTAAGCTCACTAATGTGCTCAAATGTTTTTCATTCAATGGGTAGAACTGAAATAAAGCTTTTTTTTTTTAAAAAAAAAATGCCCCATGCAGATGCACTCTAAAGCAAGGGCTCAGGAGCCAAGTAGATGTGAGTTCTGATCCTCACCATCCCAGCAGTGTGCCCCACTCCAAGTACGAGGAGAATGGGGGTCTTTCTCCCAATCACAGACCTGTTGTGAGGCTGAAGAGAAAAAATACTAATAGTCTGCTTAACAAATGGTGAGAGTTGCTGCAGTGATTGTGTTACCACAGACTCTTGACCTAGCAATCTGGACTGTCACAAGGAAATCATCTGATTTATGGACAAAGATTTATGCACAAAAGATGTCTAACGTTACTTCTAATCTTAAAAACGGAAACAACAAAGCAAGCATCAGAAGGAAAGTTAAGAAAATTATTGTACTGCACATTTTTTTAGTATTTAAACCCAATTGATAGCATACAATATGCACTGTTCTATACCTTGCTCTTTTCACTTAACAGTATGCCATTTTGCAAGTGTTAAGTGTGTCTGCAGGATCAGTGCCCTGCATTGGGATTGTTGGGTCACAGGATATGCATTTTAAATATGTACAGCGAAGGCCAACTTGTCCCATAGGGACATTATTCCAATGCACACTCCTTCTAGAGATATCTCAGGAGAGTCTGTTTCCCCGGCTCTCCATAACAGTGCTATCATCAACCTTTTGTTCTTGGCCAATTTGAAGTGGTATCCATTGAAATTTCATTTTGCATTTCTCTTATTGTGAGGGAGGGTGAGCACCTTTTCATATGCTTAAGAGCCATTTGTGTTTCCTTTTCACTGAATTGTCTGCTCAAGTCCCTCTGGCCTCGTTTCTATGGTGTGGTAGGGTTTTTGTTTTGTTTTGTTTTGTTTGCATTGATTTACCCTTTCAGTTGATACACATGCAAATTTTCCCCTCTCCAGTTTACCACTCATCTTTTAACTTTTTTGGTGGTTTTGCCATTCAACTTAAAAAACAAACATATTGTCTAGGTTCTAGGCAATTGCTCTTCATTCTGTTATGACACACTAGTTATGTTACTCTCTGAGATCCTTGAGGGCAGGGACCTTTACTATCTAGTTCACTACTTGAACCCCCAGGAAGTACCCAATAGTTCAGTGACTGTAGTTCCACCCGAGTGCCAAAAACCTGTAGCCTAGTAGATAAATGTGCATAGTAAACAAGGAAAAAACATTTTCGAGTTCTGTCAACTTCTGCCACAAAACAGTCATGTGACAAAAATGTAGTGAATTTCAAGGTATTATCCAAGCCTCGGAAGTCAGTAATCTCACATTCAAGGGCATGTCAGGGTCAAGAAAACCACCTCCATCCAGCCCCAAGTCTGACACACCCTCTCGGCCCCTCATAAACTCACTGTGCTCTGGTTCCCCATTCAGCAAGCTGATGGGCAAACTCCCATCCCGAGGGTGAGGGCAGCTTCAGAAGATCCTCAACTTGTCTTCTCAGGGGCCTAAAAGGAAGGCATAGGGTGGCTCAGATTGTGTCATGCAAATGATCAACTCTAATGGATGGGAACTTCAGAGCATTTCTGGCCTCACCAGGAAGAGGCAAGAAAATTCAAATTTAAAAAAGGAAAAAGAAGAATACAGAACAACTTCCAGCCTTTAGTGAGATGGGCCAGTATAGCTAATGTGATCAGGGTCTCATATATTGCTTGCTGTTCAGGGGCAAAATTGGACAGTAATACAAAGTTAACCTTTTCCCTATAGCTGATTTCATTTTGGAGTTTAGTCATTGGTAAATCTTTCCTAAGAGCCACATTCCATGAGCCAGGGAAGTCGATAGATATGACATTAGGAGGGCTGCTCTACTTTTCCCACTCAGGACAGTGACTGTGGGTGAAAAAGGGGCCACACATTAACCCTGACAAGCTCAGTGGGCCATACAGACCAAAGTAACCACAAAGGGTGGTCTGAAAGTAAAAATTCCTAACTAAAAGCGGGTCATGGCAAGTAGTCACGCCCTGGACCTGCACCTCCCTTGACAAAGTAAACCTTTACCTTTGAAATTGTCTATTTTCTTTATGCATACAATAAGATAACATACCTTTGAAATCAGAGTAACTTTCATTTTCAGACCCCTTAAAGGCACCACCACCATCATCAGAACAGGAGACTGTATTGGTATCTTGTTGCCCACATAGTATAATCTCTATGTACTGTAAATGTTAACTATTTTATAGCCACCTGTGAAAGGAAGTATGTGTCTCTCTGTTTTAATTTTTACCCAATCTCAGCGATTTCCCCCACTTTGCTTTATCCCACCTTCCTAGTCTACTGTCAATGAATTTCATGTAACATGCCCCCCCTCTTCTCTTACTTTCCCTCCTTTGATGATAAGATATAAGATAAATTGCAAAACTGCCATTTTCCAGAGCATTTTCTCAATCTATTGAGATTTTGCTTCCCACAATTGTCAGTTTGGTTCAAGTAAACTCACTAGGTTTTTTTCTAGGCTGGATGTTCTTTCATCAACAGTCTATATTTTTACATATTTTCAAGGCTTTTTATATTTCTGACTTTTTATGTTGAAAAACATCAAACTTACAGAAAAAAATGGCAAAAACAATTTGCTTGTGGTGTTGTTATAGCACAAATAAGGTCAGAGGAAAGGGAGAAACCATATGCACCGGGAAGTTCAGGAAAGGACTGTTTATTCCACTACTGCCAGCAGTAAGGGAGAACAACACGTCATCCATAAAAATCTGCTGCTCCCCGTAATCCAGCTGCTTATATACCATAGGACAAAGATTACACAGGGAAATTGGATTATAGACAAGGGGAAGTAGGAGGCTGCCTAGGACTCCATTGTTTGGACAAAAAGGATGCTAATCTTTCCATGAGAATGGACCGCATTCCAAGGTTGACTCCCAGGTCTGAGATTGCCCCCCATGGCCCAGGGGGGCGTACAACTCCCAGCCAGGTCAGACTGTCCTTCCTTTAATCCACTCAAGGAAATCATGGCCAACAGAGCATGATCAATACTTCCCACAACCATAGCCCTTTCCCAAAATTCCTTTCTTGCCCGTAACAGTGGGATTTGTGTGTGTGTATGTGTGTGTATGTGTGTTGTTTTTGTTGTTGTTGTGTGGCTATATTTGGTTTAATATAATATACAATATATACTATTATCTTTTTAAAAAAATCCTCACCTGAGGATATTTTTTTTGTGTTTTTTAAAAATTAATTTTCGAGCCCAAACCGGTTTGGATCAGTGGATAGTGTTGGCCTACAGACTGAAAGGTCCCAGGTTAGATTGGGGTCAAGGACATGTACCTTGGTTTCGGGCACATCCCCAGTAAGGGGAGCGCACAAGGCAGCTAATTGATATTTCTCTCTCATCGAAGTTTCTAACTCTCTATCCCTCTCCCTTCCTCTCTGTAAAAAATCAGTAAAATATATATTTTTTAAATTCATTTTAGAGAGAGAGATAAACTTCAACCAATCACCTTCTGTGATCGAATCCATAACCTGGGTATGTGTACAGACCATAATTGAACCCATGACTTTTTGGTTCCCTGGAGAACACTCCAACAAATTAAAGCAACACTGGCAGGCCTATTACCTTTTTTAAAAAAAATTCTTTATTGTTCAAAGTATTACGTGAGTCTCCTTTTTACCCCCATTGACCTCTCCCCCTCTGCTGGCACTCCCCAGCACATTCCCTCACCGCCCCCTACTGTCTGTGTCCATTGGTAATGCTCATATGCATGGATATAAATCCTTTGTTTGATCACTTTTTTTTAAAGAAGGAAATCTTTTTTTTAATTAATTAATTTATTTATTTTATTTAATAAATCTTTATTGTTCAGATTATTACATTTGTCCCCCCTTCCCTCCCCCCATATCTCTCCTCCGCCCAGCTTCCACCCTTTCCTCTATCCCTACCGTCCCCACACTGTCCTTATCCATAGGTGTATGATTTTTGTCCAGTCTCTCCCTGCTCTCCCCTCACCCCTTTCCCCCTGAGAATTATCAGTCCACTCCCTTTCTATGCCCCTGATTCTATTATATTCACCAGTTTATTCTGTTCATCAGATTTTTAATTCACTTAATTTTTAGGTTCCCTTATTGGTAGATATGTATTTGTTGTTCATAATTTTTATCTTTACCTTTTTCTTCTTCCTCTTCTTAAAGAGTACCTTTCAGCATTTCATATTATACTGGTTTGGAGTTAAAGAACTCTTTTAGCTTCTTATCTGTGAAGCTCTTTATCTAACCTTCAATTCTGAATGATAGCTTTGCTGGGTAGACTAATCTTGGTTGTAGGTTCTTGCTATTCATCACTTTGAATATTTCTTGCCACTCCCATCTGGCCTGCATAGTTTCTGTTGAGAAATCAGCTGACAATCATATGGGTGCTCCCTTGTAGGTAATTAACTGTTTTTCTCTTGCTGCTTTCAATATTCTCTCTTTGTCTTTTGCTCCTGGTATTTTAATTATGATGTGTCTTGGTGTGGTCCTCTTTGAATTCCTTGTATTTGGGGTTCTGTGTGCTTCCTTGACTTGTAAGTCTATTTATTTCACCAGGTGGGAGAAGTTTTCAGTCATTATTTCTTCAAATACGTTTTCATTATCTTGCTCTCTTCTGGCACACCCATAATTCTGACTTTGGTATGCTTCAAGTTGTCCCAGAGGCTCCTTACACTATCTTCACTTTTTTGGATTCTATTTTCTTCTTGCTTTTCCAGTGGAGTGTTTTTGCTTCTTTTTATTTCAAATCTTTGACTTGATTCTTGCATTCCTGTAGTCTGCTGTTAGGTCACTGTATAATATTTTTATTTCAGTCAGTGTATGTTTAATTTCTAGTTGGTCCTTTTTCATTTCCTCTTGGGTCTCGCTAAATTTATCCATCTTTTCTAGGAAATTCTTGAAAAAACCTTATAACTATGGTTTTGAACTCTATATCCAGTTGTTTGTTTTCCTCCATTTCTTTTGTTAGTGATATGTGTCTTTATCTCTGCATTTTCACTATGCCAAGAGAACTTATGTGTTGGAATCAGCATTATGATACAAGACTTGCAAAACTGCAAAAGCTTCTCTGTTGAGCTTCGATGGGGTGGAGTCTCAGGGTTTAGCAGACCACATTGGCTTTCAATCAACCCGGCCCTACGAGGCCCCTGGGTCTCAAGTGTCTCTTGGTAATCACTGCAGCCATCTCTGTGTGCATGCACGCACGTGCCTCTAGACTTCTGCCTTTTTGGTTCCCTTGCACTCTAGGACACGTATGAGTATGGGTCCTCAGGGTCTTGCTCGAAACTGGGGTTCAGTGCAGTTAGAAGTGGTGCAGTTGGGGGCTCTGTCTCCTGCCCACTAGAGAAAGCCACAGGCATAATCAGCAGTCCATCTTCTGGGCGCAGTGGTATGCGCTCCACCAGATCTCTGCCCTTTTGTGGTTCTCCTAAATTTCCATGCACTCCTCCCTTTTCACAGTCCAGACTTCCCCCGTATGAGTCTCTTCTGGAACTGAGGTTCAATGCCATAAGATAAGGGGTTCTGTGCAGTTGGGAGTCTCCAACTCCCTCCTGCCAGAGGAAGCCAGCCAGGCACTCCACCACCTGCTCTCTCCACATGTGCGTCTCCATACCTCAGCTTTTTGCAGCTTCTCTGAGTCTCTGTGAGCCCCTCTCTTTCCTTCTAGTTGTAGGATTTCCACTCAGCCAGCTTTCCTGTGGTTCTGGATGATGTCCGTTCTGTCTTTTAGTTGTAGTTTTGAAATTGTTGTGCGAGGCAGCAGTTTAGGTGTTCATCCATGCTGCCATCTTGGTTTCTCTGGTTGATCTCTTAACCACCCTCCTGCCCCCTTCCCTGCCTTCTCTCTGAGTTTTGATGGGCTGTTGTGTGCGTCTATGTCTCTGGATCTATTTTTGTTTGTCAGTTTAGGTTGGCTATAATATTCCACAAATGAGTGAGATCATGTGGTATTTATCTTTCTCTGACTGACTTATTTTACTTAGCATAATGCTCTCCAGGTCCATCCATGCTGTTACAAATGGTAAGCGTTATTTATTTTTTACAGTAGTGTAGTATTCCATTGTGTAGATGCACCACAGTTTTTTTTAATCCATTCCTCTGCTGATGGGCACTTAGGCTGTTTCCAGTATATTGTAAATTAGGCTGCTAGGAACATAGGGGTGCATATATTCTTTCTGATTGGTGTTTCTGATTTTTTGGGGATATATTCCTACAAATGAGATTACTGGGTCATATGGGAGTTCTATTTTTAATTTTTTAGGGAAACTCCATACTGTTCTCCACAGTGGCTGCACCAGTCTGCATTCCCACCAGCAGTGTTTGAGGGTTCCTTTTTCTCCACATCCTCTCCAGCACTTGTCATTTGTTGATTTGTTGGTGATAGCCATTCTGACAGGTGTGAGATGGTACCTCATTGTCATTTTGATTTACATCTCTCAAATGATTAGTAACTTTGAGCAAGTCTTTTGGCATTTTGTATATTGGCTTTTGAAAAGTTTGGCCATTTTTTATTGGATTATTTATCTTCCCTTTGTATGAGTTCCCTATAAGTTTTGGAGATTAAACCCTTGCTTGATGTAACATTGGCAAATATGTTCTCCCATGCAGTAGGCTCTCTGGTTATTTTGCTGATGGTTTCTTTTGATGTGCAAAAGCTTTTTATTTTGATGTAATCCCATTTATTCATCTTCTCCTTAGTTTCCATTGCCCTAGGAGCTGTATCAGTAAATATATTGCTACGACATAGGTCTGATATTTTGCTGCCTATGGATCCTTCTAAGATTTTTATGGTTTACCATTTTATGTTTAAGGTTTTTATCCATTTTGAGTTTATTTTTGTGTATGGTATAAATTGGTGGTCTAGTTTCATTTTTTTTGCATATATCTGTCCAATTTTCCCAACACCTTTTATTGAAGAGACTGTCTTGATTCCATTGTTCGCTTGCCTATTACCTTTATAATGAACTATTTGAGATCAAATTGTAGACTTTTATCCCCAAATATTTCCATTTTTGCTGCTAACATTAAAGACACCCTCTTTATTTTATTTTTTTAATAGTATAATAATTTAATATTAGATAGCAGCACAAATCAAAAGGCAGTGTTTCTGAGTAAATAGTATGGTAACTGGATAGCCACAAAGATAATTATCCCCATCTTGTACTAATGTTTCTTTTTTTAAATTAAATCTTTATTATTCAGATTATTACATTTGTTAATCTTTTTTCCCCTCCATAGCTCCCTTCCATCTGGCTCCCACCATTCCCTCTACCCTTACCTCCCTCCCGTTGACCTCATCCATAGGTGTATGATTTTTGTCCAGTCTCTCCCTGTACACCCCTCACTCTTTTCCCCCTGAAAATTATTAGTCCACTCCCTTTCTGTGCTCCTGATTCTATTATATTCACCAGTTTATTCTGTTGATCAAATTTTTAATTCACTTAATTTTTAGATTCACTTGTTGATAGATATGTATTTGTTGTTCATAATTTTTTGTCTTTTACCTTTTTCTTCTTCCTCTTCTAAAAGAGTACCTTTCAGCATTTCATATAATACTGGTTTGGAGTTGATGAACTCCTTTAGCTTTTTCTTCTCTGTGAAGCTCTTTATCTGCCCTTCAATTCTGAATGATAGCTTTGCTGGACAGAGTATTCTTGGTTGTAGGTTCTTGCTATTCATCACTTTGAATATTTTTTCCTACTCCCGTCTGGCCTGCATCGTTCCTGTTGAGAAATCAGCTGACAGTCGTATGGGTGCTCCCTTGTAGGTAATGAACTGTTTTTCCCTTGCTGCTTTTAATATTCTCTCTTTGTCTTTTGCTCTTGGTATTTTAATTATGATGTGTCTTGGTGTGGTCCTCTTTGGATTCCTTTTACACTGGTACCTCGAGATACGAGTGCCCTAACATACGAGATTTTTGAGATTACGAGCCATCGAGCAAGCGACTTTTGCTTTGAAATACTAGCAACATTTGAGATAGGAGTAATCGCATGGATTGGCCGGCTGCACACGACCCACCAGTTTACCCTGACTCGAGCTTCTCATAGTTTCCCACGCCTCAAGGTTACAGAACAAATTAAACTCGTATCTCGAGGTACCACTGTATATGGGGTTCTGTGTGCTTCTTGGACTTGTATGTCTATTTCTTTTACCAGATGTGGGAAGTTTTCAGTCATTATTTCTTTACATAGGATTTCAGTATCTTGCTCTCTCTCTTCCTCTGACACCCCCACAATTCTAATGTTGGTATGCTTGAAGCTGTCCCAGGGGCTCCTTACATTATCTTCACATTTTTGGATTCTTTTCTCTTCTTGCTTTTTCAGGTGAGTGTTTTCTGATTCTTTATATTTCAAATTTTTTACTTGATTCTTGCCTTCTTCTAGTCTGCTGTTAGGTCTTTGAATAATATTTTTTATTTCAGTCATTGTAAGTTTAAATTCTAGTTGGTTCTTTATCATCTCTAGTTGGATCTTTTTCATCTCTTGGGACTCGCTAACTTTATCCAACTTTTCTAGGATATTCTTTTTTTTTAATATATTTTATTGATTTTTTACAGAGAGGAAGGGAGAGAGATAGAAAGTCAGAAACATCGATGAGAGAGAGCCATCGATCAGCCGCCTCCTGCATGCCCCACAGTGGAGATGTGCCCTCAAGCAAGGTACATGCCCCCTACCGGAATTGAACCTGGGACCTTTCAGTCCGCAAGCTGACGCTCTATCCACTGAGCCAAACCGGTCTCGGCTCTAGGATATTCTTGAAAAACCTTATAAGCATGGTTTTGAACTCTATATCCAGTCGTTTCTTTCCCTCCATTTCTTTTGTTTGTGATCCCTTCCCTTGTCTTGACATTTTTACTATGCCTGGAGAACTTCTGTGTTGGATTCAGCCTTGTGATACCAGACTTGCAAATCCGCAAAAGCCTCTCTGTTGAGCTTGGGATGGGTGGAGACTCCAGGCTTAAGGGACCGCCTTGCCTTCCAATTGGCCCCGCCCTCCATGGCCACTGAGTCTCATGTAACTGGGTAATCGCTGGAGTGGTCCCTGTGCGCTGCGCTTTCTCGCAGTGCCTCTAGACTGCTACCCCTCCGGCTCCCCTGTGCTCTGGGACCATATGAGTCTGGGTCCCCAGGGTTTCACCCGAAACTGGGGTTTAGTGGAGTTAGAAATGGCACAATTGGGAGGGTCTGTCTCCTGCCCACTCAAGAAAGACAGAGGCACAATCAGCAGTCTGTCCCCTGGTAGCAGGGCTATGTGAGCCACCAGATTTCCTATCTTTTGCGACTCCCCTAAATTTCCATGCACTTCTCCCTTTTCACAGTCCAAACTCCCCCTGTATGAGTTTTGGCTGAATCTGGGTTTAGTGTCGTAGGATAAGGGGTTCAATGCCGTTGGGAGTCTCCATTTCCCTCCTGCCAGAGAAAGCCAGCCAGGTACTCCGGCACCCGCTCTCTCAGTGCGCGCGTCTCCGTACCTCAGCTTTTTGCAGTTCCTCTGGGTCTCTGTGAGTCCCTCTCTTTCCTTCTAGTTGTAGAATTTCCACTCAGCCAGCTTTCCTGTGGTTTTGGATGATGTCCGTTCTTTTAGTTGTAAGTTTGAAATTGTTGTGCAAGGCAGGAGTGTAGGTGTTTATGCTGCCATCTTGGATTCTCCTGTCAAATACACCCTCTTTAAAAAATAATAAAAAATGACAAAATTCAGAAATTTAAAATTATTAAATGATTGTTATCTAATTTGTAGTTCATATGCAAATCTCACTAATGACCTCAATAATTCCTTTTATAAACTTTCTTTCCCAGATTAGGATCTAACCATTAAGTTGTTTTGTCTTTTTAATTTTCTTTCATCTGATAGAGTTCCTCAATCTATTTTTTTTTTTTTGTAAGAGAACATTTGGTAAATTGTAGGGATAGAATAAGCAATTCCTAGAAGAAATGGGTTTAGGAAACAAGTTATAGGTAAAGAAAGGGTCCTTGGAGCTTGGGAATGAGAAGCTAATGGTAATCCGCCTAGGGGCAGGGTGTGGGGGAGGGAAAAAGAAAGGCTGAAGTGCTTCTGTGAGGTAGAGCGCTCTGGGTCCTCTGTCCTAAGGGTTTTAAGGGTGGAGATTTTAGGGGAAGTCCCAGGGCAAGATTCAGCAGTTTTCTAGGTGTGTCCCCTTAGGGTCTTGGTCTCCACTGATTGATTGGTCAGTGCCAGGGCAGAGGGTTATTATTCAATGCAGCTTGTCCAGAGGGCAGCCATGGCCTCACTGGTCTGGTTTTGTTGTTTTTCTGGGCCTGCAGCTGAAATACATCTGAGGCCTAGATGTTATCTCTAGGTAGGAAAGGTCAGGAGGCTCAAACTGCATTGCCAGGGATATTGCTAGGGGAGGATAGGTCACCCTGGGGCGAGGTCCCATCCTGTAGTTGTCCTTTGCTGGGCTCCTGAGGCTTTCACCCTGGTGACCTTCTGTACCTGGCCCATTATCTTTGCTCTGCTCATGTCTGTCTAACTGCCTAGCACATCCCCCCTCAAGGATCTTGGCTCTGAATTCTTGCAGAGAAAAGGGGTACAGGTCTCTTCTGTAGCTGTTTCCTACTAAAGAGGGGTGATATTTTTCCTCAGAGCCAAGAGATCCTTGCTCTCTGTGTGAGGGCTGATGAGCCCCGGGCAAAGAATGAGGTGGCAATGGTGTCTAGAGATGGTATGGATGAGTGCAAGTAGGGTTTGTAGCCAGTGATGAAACAATCTGAGTCACAGGAAGAACAATTTGGAATGGGTGTTAGATCAGGAGGGGTTAGTTTGGACCTGCATTCAGCAACTTCAGTACTTGAGTTCTGGCTAGGAAAGAATTCAGAGCCAAGACCCAAACTGTAATTCATAGAAGAAATGGGCTTAGGAAACAAACTAGAGAGGTAAAGGAAGGGCCCTTGGAGTTTGAGAATGAGGAAGTTCATGATAAGGCGCCTGAGAGGAAAGAGTGGGGGAAGAAAAAGGGAAGGGAAAGGTGGAGGCAGAGGGATACGGCTCTGGGCCCTCCCTCATTCTGGCCTTTATGACTTGATGTTTTTAAAGATTACAGGCCAGTTGTTTTGTAGAATTTCTTTAGTTTGGGTTTGTCTGATGTTTCCTGATGATTAGATTCAGATTATGCATTTTGTTAAAAGTACTTTTGATTGCTCAAGATTCTTGTATATTATAACTAAATGATCAAATAAGTCACATTTTGAAACAGATTTTTTTCATTAGTTCACATTCTTTTGCAGCTACTTTCTAATACTATCTCCTTTGGTAATCTTTAAACATGGTAAAATAATTTTTTGCATTTAGTGTTTATTCTTTTGAACACAAATCAGGGAGTCTCTGTTGCTAGTCCAGGTCTGTTCCTTTTATTCCGTGTATAATATTTGGATATTAACAGTTTATTTTAAAATTAAAATGTGTTTTTGTTATGCCCAGAGTTCGGGGTCCCCAATAATCCACCACTAAGGAGCCTTTTCCGATGCAAAAGCAAAGAGTCTTTATTCAAACCCGGGTTTGGCTCTCAACCTCTTTCTGGCGCAGCAGTGAGGCGAGAGAGCGAGCCGGGCAGGAACAATGAGTTTTATGGGGTAGGATAATTGGGAGGGTTTAGGAAAGTGACAAGCGTTACAGAGATTGGTCACCTGAATTAGGGTATTTCTGTGGTTTAGCCTTATTGGGACCTTCACTGTGTTCCTGGAGCTTCACTGGTCCATTTGGGTGGAGGTCGGGGAAGTTAAGACATTGCTGGCACACCTGTGGCCACTCCCAGAAAAGGGAGAGGGTTTAGGCAGGGGTCCCAGCCCTATAGAACAAGATGGAGGCGAGTTCATTTCCTTTCATTTTCCCCCAGATCAAGTCTCTCTTGTTCACCTCTGTATCTCTGTTTCTAGCAACACTACCTGGTAATCCTCAGGAAACCTTCAGGAAACAGTGGTTGACTCAATGAATGGATCTAGTGGCTAACATAATTTAAAAAATAATATGTGTGAGGTCAGAGAGTTGGTGGGTGTCCAGATGCATTAAAATCGACCATATGAGCCCTTGCTGGTTTGGCTCAGTGGATAGAGTATTGGACTGCAAACTAAAAGGTCCCAGGTTCTATTCTGGTCAGGGGCACATGCCTGGGTTGTGGGCTCTATCCCCAGTGGGGGACTTGCAGGAGGCAGCCAATCAATGATTTCCTCTTATCATGGGTGTTTCTACCTCTCACTCTTCCTTCCTCTCTGAAATCAATTAAAAAATATATCAATAAAATATATATATTTAAATATTTTCATTGATAAAATAGAAACATCCATGATGAGAGAGAATCATTAATCGGCTGCCTCCGCAAGTCCCCCACAGGGGATCGAGCCCACAACCCAGGCATGTGCCCCTGACCGGAATAGAACCTGGGACCTTTTTCTGGTAGTTTGCAGGCCAATGCTCTATCCACTGAGCAAAACTGGCCAGGGCAAAAATAATAATAAAAAAAAGAACAACCATATGTTACCCTGGCCAGTGTTTCGCTCAGTGGTTAGAGCATCAGCATGTGCACCAAAGGGTTATGGGTTCAATTCCCGGTCAAAGGCATGTACCTGGGTTGCAGGTTTATACCTGACTCTGGTCAGGGCATGTGCCAGGAGGCAACCAGTGTCTCTCTCTCTCTCTGACATCGATGTACTTTACTCAGCTATGGAAGGAGTACATTCCTTGTATTCTCTACTTTTGTCTATATTATTTCATAATAATATGTAAAAACAAAAAATACAAAGTATAATAAAACCTAGGACATGTAGAGGAAGAGCAAACACAGTCTATGTCAATTGTGAGAGGATAAAATTCTTGGGAGTTCTTTAAACATCTAAGTATAGGTTGTAATAGGTAGAGAATAAAGCTTACTATTGACTTTTTAAAAGTATGAAAACTGATTTTTAGAAAGATTACTTTGTATAATTAGGGTTGGAAGAGAGAAGTAGAATGTGGATTCCCAAGAAGATTCATTTGATGTGAACCTCGAGCAGGAATTTATCTGCGGAGAAGGACTCACCAAATTTTATACATAAGAGCCTCGTGGCCATTTGTGGGAAGGGGCCCCTCCCACACTCTGTATACCAGGAAGAACCTCAGACTGAACTCTGCTTCTTGCACTGTGTCCTGCTGGTTTATGCTGTCTGAGTCAACCACTAAAGGGAAGTCCTGGTTTTGTCTTTTGACTAATGGACTGAAACATGCACTGTCCAATCAGAACTACGCAAATTATATCCTTGTTTGCAACTGTACTGACCAATCAGAACTGCACGATTAGACCAACTTGGAAACCTCATTCATATGAAATCAGCCAAAATGGAAACCTAAAGGTGACCTTGTCTTTGTCTTGGCCAAACACACTTTCGGCATCTGTCCAAGCTTATGTCTGCTTGGTTTGCAAACTGTTCCTTGCTCCAGTGCCTTTTGGGTTTGTTAACAGAGGTGAGACTAACTGGAAGTCCTTCTCCTAAGGTCAATAGCAATTAGGTAGAGAGTAGTGGTCAGTTAGAGGTGGGATGGAGGTCTCATGAAGGTTGTGGCAACTGCTGGATAGTGGGGAGTGAGACAGGAGTCCCAGATAACATCTGGTCCTTCTTCAGAGGACCTGGGAGGCTGGTGTAGCCACTCGCAGCCCCAGGCAGAGATCAGGATTCCTGAGCGGTGCCACATTCCAATGTTTCCCGCTTCAGACTTCTGTGGTTGCCTTTTCACTGGCTTTTGCCTAGCCAAGTAGGCTTGGACAATAACTTCTACCTCTTTTTCCTCTGTTCCTCTCAACACCATTTTCCAATTCTTGTAGGAATCTATCTGGCCATAGGAGTTAGCAGGGGGATTTTTAATTTACCAGTATGTTCACTTATTCATCCAATATCTTCAAGAACCTACAACAAGCCCAGGCATGGGTTTGAGTACACACAATAATTAATAGAATAGACAGATGACTGGTTTCCTAAAGCCTATAGATAGTGTATTATTCCACCATCATATAAATAGCTATGTTTTTTGTTTTCTCCTTTAAACATATATTTTCATTGTGGCAGAATACATATAACAAAATTTATCCTCTTAACCATTTTTTAAAAAAATATATTTTATTGATTTTTCACAGAGAGGAAGGGAGAGGGATAGAAAGTCAGAAACATCGATGAGAGAGAGACATCGATCATCTGCCTCCTGCACACCCCACACTGGAGATGTGCCCACAAACAAGGTACATGCCCCTGACCGGAATCGAACCCGGGATCTTTCAGTCCAAAGGCTGACGCTCTATCCACTGAGCCAAATCGGTCTCGGCTCCTCCTAACCATTTTTAAGTGTACAGTTTTATGGAAACAATTACATTTGTATCTTGTGAGACTGAAACTGTACCTATGAAATAATAACTTCCTATTCTACCCCTTCCCCAGACCCTGGCAACCACTTTTCATCCTGTCTCCAAATTTGATTACCCTAGGTATCTAATATAAGTGGATTCATACAGTATTTGTCTTTTTGTGCCTGGCTTATTTCACTTAGCATATTGTCCTCAAGGTTCATCCATGTTGTAATACGTGTCAGAATTTCTTTCCTTCTTTTTTTTCCCCCTTCCTTCTTAAGGCAGAGTTAATATTCCACTGTATGTATAGTTGACCTTTGAGCAACACAGGTTTGAACTGAACAGGTCCACTGATATGTGGATTTTTTTACAATAAATACATTCAGTACTATAGATGTGTTTTCTCTTCCTTATGATTTTCTTTTCAAATATTTTTAAAATTGACTTTGAGAGAGAGAGGAAGGGAGATAGAAATGTGGGAGCAAAACATGGATTGGCTGCCTCCTGCATGCCCCCTACCAGGGATTGAACCCACAACTCAGGTATGTGTCCTGCCTGGGAATGGAACCAGCAACCTTTTTATTTATTTTTTTAAAAATATATTTTATTGATTTTTTACAGAGAGGAAGGGAGAGGGATAGAAAGTCAGAAACATCGATGAGAGAGAGACATTGATCAGCTGCCTCCTGCATGCCCCCTACTGGAGTTGTGCCCACAAGCAAGGTACATGCCCCCGACCGGAATCGAACCTGGGACCTTTCAGTCCACAGGCCGACGCTCTATCCACTGAGCGAAACCGGTCTTGGCACCAGCAACCTTTTAAAATATATACACACACACACACACACACATATATATATACATATATGTATGTATATTAAAAAAATATATATATATAATTGATTTTTTACGGAGAAGAAGGGAGAGGGATAGAGCTAGAAACATTGATGAGAGAGAGAGACATCGATCAGCTGCCTCTTGCACGCCCCCTACTGTGGATGTGTCCGCAACCAAGGTACATGCCCTTGACTGGAATCGAACCCGGGACCCTTCAGTCTGCAAAAGACGCTCTATTCACTGAGCCAAACCGGTTTCGGTGGAACCAGCAACCTTTTGGTGCATGGGATGATGCCCAACCAACTGAGCTATACCAGCCAGGGCATGGCTTTCTTAATAATATTTTATTTTCTCTAGCTTACTTTATTGTAAGTATATAGTACAGCGGTTCTTAACCTGTGGGGCGAGACCCCTTTGGGGGTCGAAGGATCCTTTCACAGGGGTCACCTAAGACTATTGGAAAACACCTATTTCCCATGTTCTTAGGAACCAACACACCACTACTCGGTGTAGCAAAATGTAGCAATGTAGTTTACTGTTGTCATATTAAGACTGTTACCCATGCTATACCACGATTCAAGACAAAATTTCATTTATTTGTAATTAGAAATAAATATTTCACAATATATAATTACATATTGTTTTTGTGATTAATCACTATGCTTTAATTATGTTCAATTTGTAACAATGAAAATACATCCTGCATATCAGATATTTACATTACAGTTCATAACAGTAGCAAAATTACAGTTATGAAGTAGCAACGGAAATAATTTTATGGTTGGGGGTCACCACCACATGAAGAGCAATCTTAAAGGGTTGCGGCATTAGGAAGGTTGAGAACCACTGATACAGTACATATTGCATATAACAAAATCATTTATGTTATCAATAAAGCTTTCAGTCAACAGTAGGCTGTTAGTAAAGTTTTAGGGGAATTAAAAGTTATATGCAGATTTTCAACTGTGCCTGTGTGTGGGGGTCAGCATAGTTCAAGAGTCAACTGTATGTACCATATTTTCTTGGGTTGCTTCCACCTTTTGGCTCTTGTAGTAATGCTGCTATGAACATGGGTTACAAATATTCTTTGAATCCCTTGGTTGTAGGCACAGACAGCCCCAGTGGGGTAGTGTGCAGCAGGGAGCTGATCAATGTTTTTCTCATCAATGTCTCTAACTCTCTATCCCTCTTCCTTCCTCCCTAAAAAAATCAATAAAAAATATATTTTAAAAAATATCCTCAGAGGAGAGAAATAAAGATGGCGGAATAGGTGAATACCTAAGCTGCTGCCTCGCACAACAATTTCAAAACTACAACTAAAAGACAGAACGGACACCATCCAGAACCACAGGAAAGCTGGCTAAGGGAAAAGTGAACAACTAGAAGCAAAGAGAGTGACTCACGAAGACTCAGAGGAGCTGTAAAAAGCTGAGGTACAGAGACACACTCATGGAGAGGATGGGCGGAGGAGGGTCTGGCTGGCTTCCTCTAGTGGGAAGGAGACGAAAAATCTCAATTGCACTGAACCCCAGCTCCAGGCAAGACTCATAGGGGGAGTCTGGACTGTTGTGAAAAAGAAGGAGTGCACGGAAACTTACGGGAGCCATGAAAGACAGAAGTCTGGGGGCTCACGAAAGTGCATGTGAAAGTGCGTACAAAAGTGCACACACAGAGCACTAACTGCTGATAGTGCCTGGCTTCCTCTAGCGCAGCGGTTCTCAACCTGTGGGTCGTGACCCTTTGGGAGTTGAACGACCCTTTCACAGGGGTTGCCTAAAACCATTGGAAAATGCAGATATTTACATCACGATGCATAACAGTAGCAAAATTTCATGGTTGGGGGTCACCATCACATGAGGAACTGTATGCAAGGGTTGCGGCCATAGGAAGGTTGAGAACCACTGCTCTAGTGGGAGGAAAACAGAACCTCACAACAGCACTGAAATCCAGGTCCAACTGCACTGAACCCCAGTTTTGGGTGAGACACTGGGGACCCAGATTCATAGGGGTCCCTAGAGTGCACAGAAAAGCAGAGTCCCGGAAGCGCGAAAGGCAGAGGTCTGGAGGCAAGCCCGCATGAGCAGACATAGCTGATCCTCACAACCAATTGGCTTGGAAATTAATCCCCCTCAGTGATACCAACAACAATCAAGGATTAACTACAACAAAGCTGTACACACAGTTCACAAAGAGATGCACCAAGAGTGTCCACTTCAGGTAACTGGGGAGGCAGAGCTACTGGGCCACATAGGACAGCTAGCACACAAAACTACTTTACCAACTCAAAGCAGCAAAATATGCTGAGACTAAAGAACAGATCACAAACAAAAATGGAGGAAAACAAACGACTTGATATAGAGTTCAAAAACACGGTTATAAGGTTTTTTAAGAATTTCCTAGAAAAAATGGAAAAATTTAGTGAGACCCAAGAGGAGATGAAAAAGAACCTACTAGAAGTTAAACATACACTGACTGAAATAAAAAATATTATACAGAAACCTAACAGCAGACTAGAGGAACGCAAGAGTCAAGTCAAAGATTTGAAATACAAAGAAGCAAAAAGCACTCCACTGGAAAAGAAAAAAGAAAAAAGAATTTAAAAAAGTGAAGATAGTGTAAGGAGCCTCTGGGACAACTTGAAGCGTACCAACATCAGAATTATGGGGTTGCCAGAAGAAGAGAGAGAACAAGATACTGAAAATCTATTTGAAGAAATGATGACTGAAAACTTCCCCCATCTGGTGAAAGAAATAGACTTACAAGTCCAGGAAGCACACAGAACTCCAAATAAAAGAAATCCAAAGAGGACCACACCAAGACACATCATAATTAAAATGCCAAGAGCAAAAGACAAAGAGAGAATATTGAAAGCAGCAAGAGAAAAACAGTTAATTACCTACAAGGGAGCACCCGTGCGAGTGTCAGCTGATTTCTCAACAGAAACTATGCAGGCCAGATGGGAGTGGCAAGAAATATTCAAAGTGATGAATAGCAAGAACCTACAACCAAGAATACTCTATCCAGCAAAGCTATCATTCAGAATTGAAGGTCAGATAAAGAGCTTCATAGATAAGAAAAAGCTGAAGGAGTTCATCAACACCAAACCAGTATTATATGAAATGCTGAAAGATATTCTTTAAGAAGAGGAAGAAGAAAACAGTAAAGGTAAAAATTATTAACAACAAATACATATCTATATACAAGTGAATCTAAAAATCAGGTGAATTAAAAATCTGATGAACAGAATAAACTGGTGAATATAATAGAATTAGGGGCATAGAAAGGGAGTGGACTGATAATTTTCAGGGGGAAAGAAGTGAGGGGGGGTTGCAGGGAGAGACTGGACAAAAATCATACACCTATGGCCGAGACTGGTTTGGCTCAGTGGATAGAGTGTCGGCTTGCAGACTGAAAGGTCCCAGGTTCGATTCCAGTCAGAGGCATGTACCTTGCTTGTGGGCACATCTCCACTGTGGGGCGTGCAGGAGGCAGCTGATCGATGTCTTTCTCTCATTGATGTTTCTGACTTTCTATCTCTCTCTCTTCCTCTCTGTAAAAAAATCAATAAAATGTATTAAAAAAAATCATACACCTATGGATGAGGACAATGGGGGAGAGGTAAGGGCAGAGGGTGGAGTGGGAACTAGGTGGAGGGAAGATATGGAGGGTAAAAAGAGGAACAATTGTAATGTAAACAACAAAGATTTATAAAAAATAAAAATATATCCTCAGGTGAGGATTTAAGAAAGCCTATATAATAAAAGGCTAATATGCAAATAGACCGAATGGCAGAACTATAGGAACAACAAAACAACTGGTTGATATGACATGTGCTGACCACCGGGGGGCATGTGTGGAACATGATGGGCATTGGCCATATGGGATAGAGAAGCAGGTGAACAGGGACACCATACCAAGGGAGCGCTAGTTGCTGTCATTGGGGTGAGCTTTTGACGGTTACTGAAAATTCTTTGCTCCTGCATGCTGCGGTCCTGCCTGGTGCTTGTACCTTCTGTTGGTACCAGCCCCCTCGCACCCACTGCCAGTGCTGGCCCCACTCGCACCCACAATCAGCACTGGTGCCACCACTCGCACATTCTGCTGGCTCCTGGCACCGGTCCTGATTGCTTAGTGTCATCAGTGAGCAGCGGCTGCTGGGCCCAATTGCCCCTGAGGGCTTTTCCACCTTACTCTGCTGCTGCAGGGTGATCTGGGCAGCAGCCGTTTCTTGCACCCACTAACGAAGCCAGCCCTGCTCACACCTGCTGCTGGCTCTGACCCCAGTTGCTCTGCGCTGTCAGCAGGTGCACGTGGGGCCAGCGTCGTAAGCACGTGGGAGCAGTGGTGGTAGGAGCAGGGCTGCTGGCAGACGGGACCAGGGGCCTCAGCAGGAGGGGTCTGGCAGGGGCACAGAGGATGGGCCGAGACTCACCCCTGTGCCCACCACAGCCTCGTGGCCCACAGTTCCTTTCAAGGTGCACAAATTCGTGCACTGGGCCGCTAGTAATAATAATAAAAGTCTAGGCTAAGATATCAGCTTCCATCTAAGGCCCTCCATAACCACTCAGTTTACAAATTACAATCATGAGTGCCTCTCCCCTTGATGCTCCTGAAACCAGCTGCTCTGCTCTGTTTTTCTCTCTAGCATGATCTGCCTTCAAACATATGATATAATTCACATATATTTAATGTTTACTGTCTTTCCCTACTAGAATATAAGTTTCACGAGGGCAGAGATTTTATGAGATTTGTTTATTAATATATCCCAAACACCAAGAATAAGTAAACATGGCCAAATCTCAAAATCACATTAACCAATAATATCATGATGCAGGATACTTATGGGATGATATCATCTATAAAGTTTTTTTCTTAATCCTCATCTGAGGATATTTTTCCATTGCTTTTCATAGAGAGTAAAGGGAAAGAAGGAGGGGGAGGAGAGAAACATTGATATGAGAAAGACACTGGACTGGTTGCCTCCAACACGCACCCTGACTGGGGGCAGGGAGTGAACCCACAACCCAGGTATGTGCCCTTGACCAAGAATTAAATTCTTTTAATTCTTTGACATTTTGGTGCATGGGCTGATTCTCTAACCATTGAATACAATGGCCAGGGCATCTATGAAGTTTTAAGACATACAAAACAATGCTATATATTGTTTATGTACACATTCATATATAGTAAAATTATAACAACTAAGAGAGATAAATTTAGGACAGTAGAAACTGTGTTTTACTGTATTTTACCAGTATTAAAACTGTTTTACTGTGTTTTACCAGTATTATTTACATCTGGTTTGGGGGTGAAGGGATGATTACAATTGTTTTGTAATGTTTGTTTTTAAAAATTTATCTGAAACAAATGACAAAATCTTGAGACTTGACAAATATAAGATGTGAGATATGGCATCAATTCTATTTTTTTCTGTTCTTTTTAAAAAAATTTAACAAATCTTTATTTTTCAGATTATAATTATTACAATTGTTCCTCTTTTTTCTCCCTTAGTTCCTCTCCACTCAGTTCCCACCCCACCCTCTGCCCTTACTCCCGCCACTGTCCTCATCCATAGGTGTAGGATTTTTGTCCAGTCTTCCTGCACCCCCCAAGAATTGTCATCCCACTCCCTTTCTGTGCCCCTGGTTCTATTATATTCACCAATGTATTCTTTTCATCAGATTTTTAATTCACTTGATGTTTAGATTCACTTGTTGATAGATATGTATTTATTGTTCATAATTTTTATCTTTCCTTTTTCTTCTTCTTAAAGAATACCTTTCAGCATTTTATTTATTTTTATTTTTAAAATATATTTTATTGATTTTTTACAGAGAGGAAGAGAGAGGGATAGTTAGAAACATTGATGAGAGAGAGACATCGATCAGCTGCCTTCTGCACACCCCCTACTGGGATGTGCCCACAACTGAGGTACATGCCCTTGACTGGAATTGAACTTGGAACCCTTGAGTCTGCAGGCCGATGCTCTATCCACTGAGCCAAACCAGTTTTGGCTCAGCATGTTATATAATACTAGTTTGGTGTTGATGAACTCCTTTAGTTTTTTCTTATCTGTGAAGCACTATTTTTTTTTATATAAATATATTTTATTGACTTTTTACAGAGAGGGAGGGAGAGGGACAGAGAGTTAGAAACATGGATGAGAGAGAAACATCCATCAGCTGCCTCCTGCACGCCCCCCACTGGAGATGTGCCCGAAACCAAGGTACATGCCCCTGACCGGAATTGAACCTGGGACCTTTCAGTCTGCAGACTGATGCTCTATCCACTGAGCCAAACCGGTTTCGGCACTTTTTTTTTTTTAAATAGGTTTTTAAAAATATATTTTATTGATTTTTACAGAGGAAGAGAGAGGAATAGAGAGTTAGAAATACTATGAGAGAGAGCTATCAATCATCCGCCTCCTGCATGCCCCCTACTGGGGATGTGCCCACAACCAAGATACATGCCCTTGACTGGAATCGAACCTGGGACCTTTCAGTCAGCAGGCTGACGCTCTATCCACTGAGCCAAACCGGTTTGGGTCTGTGAAACACTTTATCTGCCCATCAATTTTGAATGATAGCTTTGCTGGGTAGAGTAATTTTGGTTGTAGGTTCTTGCTATTCATCACTTTGAATATTTCTTGCCACTCCTTTCTGGCCTGCATCGTTTCTGTTGAGAAATCAGCTGACAAACATATGGGTGTTCCCTTGTAGGTAATTAACTGTTTTTCTCTTGCTGCTGTTAATATTCTCTCTTTGTCTTTTGCTCTTGGTATTTTAATTATGATGTGTCTTGGTGTGGTCCTTTTGGGATTCCTTTTATTTGGGGTTCTGTGCACTTCCTGGACTTGTAAATTTATTTCTTTCACCAGATGGGGCAAGGTTTTAGTCATTATTTCTTCAAATAGGTTTTCAGTATCTTGCTCTCTCTTTTTTTCTGGCAACCCCATAATTCTGATGTTGGTATGCTTGAAGTTCTTTTTTTTTTAAATTTCTGGTTGAATGTTTTTTGCTTCTTTGTATTTCAAATCTTTGACTTGATTCTTGCAATCCTCTAGTCTGCTGCTAGATCTCTGTATAATATTTTTTATTTCAGTCAGTGTTCGTTTAATTTCTAGTTGGTCCTTTTTCATATCATCAAGGGTCTCACTAAATTTATCTGCCTTTTCTAGAAAATTCTTTTTTTCTTTCTTTTTTTTTTTTTTACATCTCAACTTGTTTAATGAATGTGTGATAAAGGAATTAGTGAGAAGGGAGTATTTAGTCAGAATCCACAGTAGGTCCTGGGGAGAGAAAATTAAATTAAGTCAAGGGGAAGTCAGGAGAGTCAGAGGGAGCTTTGCCAACCTTTCAAAATCAAATCAAGAAATGGGGTATGTACAGGATGAGGAAAGAGGAGAAACAGACCTTCTCTTCAGTCCCCTGCTCTCCCAGTGCTGAAGGGGCGCTGCTGCGGAGGGAGTGCAAGTGAGAGCGCAAGTCAGAGGATGCTTCTCCCGTCCTGTGGTCCTTCCTGTGGTTCTATGCGCAGATGCACTCCTCCCACACCCACCTGGAGTGGCCAACAGAAGTGGAGGGGCTGGGCGAGGGCCCAGGACTGAGGAAGGGTCCACAGGGACCCCAAATACTGTTTAGCCCCTGGCTGGAGGTGGGCAGAAAGGAGACTTGGCTCAAATACTGAGCAGCCAGAAAAAGAAGAAAATGGCGAGAAACAGGAAGAGAGAGTCCTGCCAGCTGGAGGCCGGGTGACCCTGTCCCAGATCCACACCTGCACCCCAGCGGAATGGCTCGTGGGCATTGAAGACAATGGTGAAAAATCCAAAGGGAAAGGCACCCACACCAGATGAGAAGTGAAAGGCCCCGGGATCGCTGAATGGCTGGAAGCCCCCTCTGCTCTCTGGAGCTGGTCGCTGGCCCTGTGGGTGAGGTGGAGTTTTCAATCTGGGATCCTGGGGCTTTTGGCTCCCTCGCCCATAAAGGGGGACAACCTTTTCTCTGCTGATCCCAGCTTTACACACTGGGCACTCTTGCCACTCTGGTTGTGTCTCCAGCCACTGATGAAGACAGGGCCAACAGTACAGGTGGCCACACATATACTGATCACAGCTTCCCGAGCCGTCTCCAGACATATGTTACATTCGAAGGTCGTGCCCGCCCGGGCCTGCTCGCAGTTTGGCCCTTCGAGGGCCCCATCCTCTTCCTCTGCTGCTGCCATGGCCCATTCGGTTTCGCCCCCACTTAGAAAATTCTTGAAAAAACTTATAATCGTGGTTTTGAACTCCAGTCATTTGCTTTCCTCCATTTCTTTCATTTGTGATCTGTTTCTTAGTCTCTGCATTTTGGCTGCTTCCCTGAGTTGATAGAGTGGCTTTGTGTACTAGGTGTCCTATAGGGCACAGTGGTTCAGCCTCCCCAGTTACCTCTTGGTGCACCCCTTTGTGGGCTGTGTGCATAGTCTTATTGTAGGTTAGTCTTGATTGTTGTTGGTATCACTAGGAGAAATTGACCTCCAGGCCAATTGGCTGTGAAGATCAGCTGGGAGGCTGAAACTGGTTTGCTCAGTGGATAGAGCTTTGGCCTGTGGACTGAAGGGTCCCAGGTTCAATTCCGGTCAAGGGCATGTATCTTGGTTGTGGGCACATCCCCAGTAGGGGGCGTGCAGGAGGCGGCTGATCGATCGATGTCTCTCTCTCTCATATATGTTTCTAACTATCTCTCTTCCTCTCTGTAAGAAATCAATAAAATATATTTTAAAAAATCAACTGGGAGAACTTCTGTGCTGGAGACACCCTTATGAGACAAAACTTGCAAAAGCCTCTGTGCTCAGCTTGAATGGAGCGGAGTAGACAACATTGGTTTCCCATCAGCCCTGACTTAATAGGCCCCTTGTTAATCGCTGTAAGCACCTCTGAGAGAAAGCCGCCCTCGAGTTCCGCCACTGCCAGACAGTCCAATTTCTCCCTGAATGAGTCTGGGTCCCCAGAGTCTCACTCGGAACAGGAGATCAGAGCAGTCAGGACCTTTTTTCTCCCTTCCGATTGAGAAAGCCAGCTGTGTACTCAGTTGCCCGCCCTTCCCGCACATGCGCCTTGGCACCTCTGCCTTTCGCAGTCCCTCTGAGTCTCAGTGTGCTTTTCTCTTTCCTGACAGTTCCAGTTTCACCCCGTATGAGTCTGGGTCCCCAGAGTCTCACCCAGAACTGGAGTTCAGCGTAGTCAGGAGCTTTTGCCTTCCTCTTGCTTGAGAAAGGCAGCCACATACCCAGTTGCCCACACTCTCCACATGCACATCTCAGTAACTCTTCTTCCTGCAGCTCCTCTGAGTCTCAGTGTGCTTTTCTCTTTCCTTTTAGTTGTAGAATTTCTACCGAGCCAGCCTTCCTGTGGTTCTGGATGATGTCAGTTTTGTCTTTTAGTTTTAGGTTTGAAATTGTTGTGTGAGGCAGCAGTTTAGGTATTTACCTATGCCTCCACCTTTGTTTCTCCACCTTATTTTCTGTTTTGTTTTGTTGTTTTTTTTGTATAGCCTTGAAATATTTCGTAACATCAGAAGAAAGAAAGAAACAAACCCAAAAAAGTTAGGTTGGCTATGCTGAGCTATACACAGACGAGTGCTGGAGAGGAGCTGTCCCAGCAGGAAACCATTGCCATTCCTATAACTAAGACCCTCCTTTTCTGAAAGGGAGACTTCAGCTACTAAATATGGAGCCAATAAAGGCCACTGAGTGCTGTGGGGGATGTGCAGTGATTGGCATTCCCATACAGGCTGAGAAACTGGCTGTCAGTATTATTCAACCTGGAGAGAGTGTGTCCTGTAATGCAGCAGTTCCACACTCAGGGACAGAACTAACAGAAATACACTTGAAAGTCCTCAAAAGCCATGGACAAGAATATTCATAGCAGCATTATTCATAATAGCTCCAAACTGGAAATAACCCAAATGTCTAGCAAGAGAAGAACAGAGCTCTTTCTCCGCCATCGTGGTACGTGCGTTCGCTTCTCCTTTTACTATGTCTTCCCACAAGACTTTCAGAATCGAGAGGTTCCTGGCCAAAAAACAAAAGCAGAATTGGCCCATTCCTTAATGGATTCGGATGAAAACTGGTAATAAAATCAGGTACAACTCGAACAGGAGACATTGGAGGAGAACCAAACTGGGCCTATGAGAAATCACACATGAGAGATGGCTCACATATTTATGCTGTATCCAGGTTGCCTACACCTTTAAATGATTGAAAAGATGCTACTGTCTGGACAGTTGGGGCATTTTAATTAGAGAATTAATGGACTTGTGATTTTGCTCTGTTGATTCCCCCCCCCCCCCCCCCCCCCCCGCAATAGTAGGATGGTTCAGTAGTAAATGTGTGAGACCTTAAAAAAAAAGAGAGAGAGAAGAACAGATACATACACTGCAGTGTATTCATGTTGGAGTACTATATGACAATGAAAATAAATTAACTACAGCTTCACTCAACATCACAGATAAATGCTGAACCAAAAAGCCAGACACTAAAAAAATTACTGCATGATTTCATGTAAATGTATTTAAAGCCCAGCAAACTAAATCTGTGTTAGAAGCCATGAAAGTGTTTGGTTGGGATGGAGGGAAAAGATAGTCATTGGGAGGGGTCTTGGTGGGGAGCTTCTTGGAAGCAGGAGTGTTGGATTCCCAAGGTTATGTTTGCTTTTTGACAATTCATTGAGGTACATTTTACATTTATATGTATGTTCCATGAGTTTAACAGGGATGATGTTAATCTTGGTCTCGATACAAGATCTCGTTTATTTTATACTCTGTCAAGTAGAATCCTGTATATATGTCATATGTCACTTTAAAAATTTTCAGTAGTATATCTGACTCATATAACAAACTTCCCTTGTTCCTATTCCACCAACCAACTCTCCAAATAGGATTAAGTTTCTTGAGGGAGAGCCATATTATTTGGGCATTCTTTTCCTTGCATATTATTCATTCATTAATACAACAACTATTTATCGACTACCTCCTCTTTGTTGAGCCCTCTGCCTCATGCAGGACATAAAATAATAAGCAAAATTGGACATGGTACCAGCATTTATGGGCTTATAGACTTATTCTATAGGCAGTGCTAATGAAACATTTACCTGAAGGACACTGTTTTGTACACTAAATACATTAACTAGCTTTAGGCTATAATGAAGAATGCTATTATAAGTTCATATGCAAGTTTTTTGTTTTTTTTTTACTTGAATGTATGTTCTTATTTCTCTTGATATCTGCCAGGAGTGGCTGTGTTATATGGTAATGGTTTTCTAAAGTGTTTGTGTCATTTACATTCCTATCAACCATGTACAAGAGTTCCAATATCTCCATATTCTTTTTCTTTCTTTAAAAATCTTCACCTGGGGATATGTTTATTAATTTAAGAGAAAGAGAAAGAGAGAGGGAGGGAGGGAGAGAGAGAGAGAAAGAGAGAGAGAGAGAGAGAGAGAGAGAGAGAGAGAGAGAGAGAGAGAGAGAAACGTTGATTGGTTGCTTCCTGTATGCTCCCTGACCGGGGATTGAATCCACAGCCTTGTTATTAACGTTTGTTATTATCTGCCCTTTTTATTATAGTCATCCTAGTAAGTATAAAGTGGTATCTCACTGTGGTTTTGATTCACATTTCCATGATGACTAATGAGTTTATTTGCCATTTATATATTTTCTTTGGAGAAATGTCTATTTAGATACTTTGCTCATTTTTTTTTTTTTACTTTAAAAAAAATATTTTTTTATTGATTTCAGAGAGGAAAGGAGAGATATAGAAACATCAATGATGAGAGAGAATCATGTATTGGCTGCCTCCTTTACGCCCCATCCTGGGGATGGAGTCCGCAACCTGGGCATGTGCCCTTGACTGGAATTGAACCCAACAGGCTGATGCTCTACCCACTGAGCCAAACCAGCCAGGGCTACTTTGCTCATTTTTAATTAGGTTATTTATTTATTTATTTATTTATTTATTTATTTATTTTTCATTAATTTTTTATACATATCTCCCCATTGCCCCCCTTCCCTCCCAGGCATACCCCAACCCCCCAGTGTCTGTGATCATTGGTTATGCTTATATGCATGCATACAAGTCCTTTGATTGATCACTTATCTACCTCACCTAACTTTAATCTTTCTGCAGTAATTTCACAGTCTGTTTGATGCTTTATGATTGTTGTCCCCCTGAGAATTATCAGTCTACTCCCTTTCTGTGCTCCCGATTCTATTATATTCACCAGTTTATTCTGTTGATCAAATTTTTAATTCACTTAATTTTTAGATTCACTTGTTGATAGATATGTATTTGTTGTTCATAATTTTTTGGCTTTTACCTTTTTCTTCTTCCTCTTCTAAAACAGTACCTTTCAGCATTTCATGTAATACTGGTTTGGAGTTGATGAACTCCTTTAGCTTTTTCTTCTCTGTGAAGCTCTTTATCTGCCCTTCAATTCTGAATGATAGCTTTGCTGGATAGATTATTCTTGGTTGTAGGTTCTTGCTATTCATCACGTTGAATATTTCTTGCCACTCTTGTCTGGCCTGCATCGTTTCTGATGAGAAATCAGCTGACAGTCGTATGGGTGCTCCCTTGTAGGTAATGAACTGTTTTTCTCTTGCTGCTTTTAATATTCTCTCTTTGTCTTTTGCTCTTGATATTTTAATTATGATGTGTCTTGGTGTGGTACTCTTTGGATTCCTTTTATTTGGGATTCTGTGTGCTTCCTGGATTTGTAAGTCTATTTCTTTTACCAGATGTGGGAAGTTTTCAGTCATTATTTCTTGAAATAGGTTTTCAGTATCTTGCTCTCTCTCTTCTTCTGGCACCACCACAATTCTGATGTTGGTACGCTTGAAGCTGTCCCAGAGGCTCCTTACATTATGTTCACATTTTTGGATTCTTTTCTCTTCTTGCTTTTCCAGTTGAATGTTTTCTGCTTCTTTATATTTCAAATTTTTGACTTGATTCTTGCCATCCTCTAGTCTGCTGTTAGGACTCTCTATAATATTTTTTATTTCAGTCAGTGTCTCTAGTATGTCCTTTTTCATCTCCTCTTGGGTCTCGTTAAATTTATCCAACTTTTCTAGCATATTCTTGAAAAACCTTATAAGCGTGGTTTTGAACTCTCTATCCAGTCGTTTTTTTCCCTCCATTTCTTTTGTTTGTGATCCCTTCCCTTGTCTCGGCCAGGGAAACTTCTGTGTTGGATTCAACCTTATGATACCAGACTTGAAAAACCGCAGAAGCCTCTCTTTTGAACTTGGGATGCGTGGAGTCTCAGGGCTTAAGGGACCGCCTTGCCTTGCAGTCGGACCCGCCCTTCACGGCCCCTGAGTCGCATGTGACTGGGTAATGGCTGGAGCGGTCCTTGTGCGTGCGCGCCTGCAGTGCCTCTAGACCTCTGCCTTTCCGGCTCCCCTGCGCTCCAGTACCACACGAGTCTAGGTCTGTCCCCAGGGTTTCACCCAAAACAGGGGCTTAGTGGAGTCAGAAGTGGCACAATTGGGAGGGTCTGTCTCCTGCCCACTCGTGAAAGCCAGCGGCACAATCAGCAATCTGTCCTCTGCGCAGTGCTGTGCACGCCACCAGCCAGACCTCTGATCTTTTGCGACTCCCCTAAATTTCCCTGTACCTCTTCCTTTTCACAGTCCAAACTCCCCCCATATGAGTTTCGGCTGGATCTGGGGTTTAGTGTCGTAAGATAAGGGGTTCAATGCCTTTGAGAGTCTCCATTTCCCTCCTGCCAGAGAAAGCCAGCCAGGTTCTCCAGCACCCGCTCTCTCCTTGCGTGCATCTCCGTACCTCAGCTTTTTGCAGCTCCTCTGGGTCTCCGTGACCCCCTCTCTTTCCCTCTAGTTGTAGAAATTCCACTCAGCCAGCTTTCCTGTGGTTCTGGATGATGTATGTTCTGTCTTTTAGCTGTAGTTTTGAAATTGTTGTGTGAGGCAGCAGTGTAGGTGTTTACCTATGCCGCCACCTTGGTTTCTCCTAATTAGGTTATTTATATTCTCACTAAGTCAACATTATTTTGTAGTTTTTTTTTTAATATATTTTATTGATTTTTCACAGAGAAGAAGGGAGAGGGATAGAGAGTCAGAAACATTGATGAGAGAGAGACATCGATCAGCTGCCTCCTGCACACACCACACTGGAGATGTGCCCTCAAGCAAGGTACATGCCCCCGACCGGAACCGAATCTGGGACCTTTTAGTCTGCAGGCCGATGCTCTATCCACTGACCCAAACCGACCTCAGCTATTTTGTAGTTTTTAATGTATTGAATAAAATTGTAAGTTGTAAATTTAATTGTTTTCTGAAGTTCATTTTTGGATCCATCAATGTCAATGTATAGAAATACAATTGATTTTAGTATCTTGATCTTGTATCCTGAAACTTTGCTGAACTTGTTTTTTAGTTCTAATTGTGTTTTGAGAAATTCCATAGGATTTTCAATATACAAGATCATGTAATCTGTGAAAAACTAGTTTTACTTCTTCCCTTCCAAAACTGAATGACTCCTATTTCTTTTATTGTTTAATTGTCCTGGCTAAAACTTCCAGTACAGTGTTGTATACAAGTGGCAAGAACATACATCTCTCTTATTCCTGATGAAGAGGGAAAGCTTTCAGGCTTTTACTACCAAGCATGATGTTAGCTCTGACATCCCCATAGGTGCCCTTTGTCATGTTGAGGAAGTTCCTAGTTCGGTGAGTATTTGTATCATGAAAGGATGGCAAATACTGTCAAATGCTTTTTCTGCATCTGTTGAGATCATCACTTGTTTTTTGTCCTTTAGTCTATAAATATGTTGTAAAATCAACATTAGATTACTAGAAAAACCCTACTTAGTTGTGGAATATAATCCTTCAGTTATGCCATTAAATTTGATTTAGTAGTGTTTTGTGGAGGATTTTTGCATTTAAAAAAATACATTTTATTGATTTTTTACAGAGAGGAAGGAAGAGGTATAGAGCGTTAGAAACATCGATGAGAAACATCTATCAGCTGCCTCCTGCGTGCCCCTTACTGGGGATGTGCCTGCAACCAAGGTTCATGCCCTTGACCAGAGTCGAACCTGGGACCCTTCAGTCCACAGGCCAACGCTATATCCACTGAGCCAAACCAGTTTCAGCATTGCATTTGTTTTTAAGGGATATTTTGGTCTATAGTTACCTTTATGTCTGGTTTCGGTAGAGGATAAATCTTATGGAATGAGTTGGGAAGTAATCCCTCCTCTTCCAGTTTTTGGAAGAGCTTAGAAAGGATTGATGGAATTCATCAGTGAAACCATTTGGTCTTGGGCTTTTCTTTTTTTTTAATTTTTTTTAATTTGTTATACATATCTAACCATTGCCCCCCCTCCCTCCCAGGCATACCCCAACCCCCCACTGTCTATGTTCATTGGTTATGCTTATATGCATAGATACAAGTCCTTTGATTGATCTCTTATCTACCTCACCTAACTTTAATCTTCCTGCTGTAATTTCACAGTCTGTTTGAAGCTTTACTGTCTCTGTATCTATCCTTTTGTTCATCAGTTTATAATGTTCTTTGTTATCCCCTAATGAGTGCGATCATGTGATGCTTCTCCTTCATTGACTGGCTTATTGCACTAAGCATAAGGCTCTCCAGTTCCAACCAGGTTGCTGCAAATGGTAAGAATTCCTTCTTTTTAATGGCAGCATAGAATTCCATTGTGTAGATGTACCACAGTTTTCTGATCCACTCATCTGCTGACGGGCACCTAGGCTGTTTCCAAATTGTGGCTATTGTAAATTTTGCTGCTATGAACATAGGGGTGCATAAATCCTTTCTGATTGGTGTTTGTAATTTCTTAGGATAAATTCCTAAGAGTGGGATTACAGGGTCAAATGGGAGATCCATTTTTAGTTTTTTGAGGAAACTCCATACTGTTCTCCACAGTGGCTGCACCAGTCTGCATTCCCACCAACAGTGCACAAGGGTTCCTTTTTCTCCGCATCCTCGCCAACACTTGTCGTTTGTTGATTTGTTGATGATTACCATTCTGACAGGTGTAAGATGGTTTCGCATTGTCGTTTTGATTTGCATCTCTTGAATGATTAATGACTTTGAACATGTTTTCATGTGTCTCTTGGCCTTCCTTCTGTCGTCTTTTGAAAATGTTCTATTTAGGTCCGTTGCCCATTTTTTTATTGGATCCTTCATCTTCCTTTTATTAAGTTGTATAAGTTGGCTGTAGATTTTGGAGATTAAACCTTTATCAGTGATAGCATTTGCAAATATGTTCTCCCATGCATTGATCTTTCTTGTTGTTTTGTTGATGGTTTCTTTTGCTGTGCAAAAGCTTTTTATTTTGATGTAGTCCCATTTGTTTATTTTTTCTTTAGCCTCCATTGCCTTTGGAGCAGTATCAGTGAAGAAGTTCTTTCGGCATATATCTGAGATTGTGCTACCTGTGGATTCCTCTAGTATTTTTATGGTTTCCCTTCTAATGTTTAAGTCCTGTATCCATTTTGAGTTTATTTTTGTATTTGGTGTAAGTTGGTGGTCCAGTTTCAATTTTTTGCATGTATCTGTCCAATTTTCCCAACACCATTTATTGAAGAGGCTATCTTGGCTCCATTGAATGTTCATGCCTCCTTTGTCAAATATTAATTGAGCATAGTGGTTTGGGTGGATATCTGGGTTCTCTATTCTATTCCATTGATCTATATGTCTGTTCTTGTGCCAGTACCAGGCTGTTTTGAGAACAGTTGCTTTGTAGTATAGCTTGAAGTCTGGTATTGAGATCCCACCTACTTTATTCTTTTTTCTCAGAATTGTTGTAGCTATCCATGGTCTTTTTTTGTTCCAGATGAATCTATGAAGAATTCTTTGTAGGTCTGTGAAATATGTTGTTGGTATTTTAATGGGTAGTGCGTTGAATCTGTAGATTGCTTTGGGTAGTATGGACATTTTAATGATGTTGATTCTCCCAATCCATGAGCATGGTATGCTCTTCCATCTGTTAACATCTTCCTCTATCTCCTTTTTCAGTGTCCTGTAGTTTTCTGCATAAAGGTCTTTTACCTCTTTAGTTAGGTTTATTCCTAGGTATCTTAATTTTTTTTGGTGCGATGGTAAATGGGATTGCTTTTTTAGTTTCTCTTTCTATAATTTCACTGTTAGTGTATAGAAATGCCACAGACTTCTTAGCATTAATTTTGTATCCTGCTACATTGCCGAATTCATTAATTAAGTCAATTAGTTTTGGAATGGAATCCTTTGGGTTTTTTATGTACAATATCATGTCATCTGCAAATAAGGACAGCTTTACTTCTTCTTTTCCAATTTGGATGCCTTTTATTTCTTCTTCTTGTCTAATTGCAATGGCTAATAATTCCAGTACCATGTCGAACAGGAGAGGTGAGAGTGGGCATCCCTGTCTTGTTCCTGTTCTTAAGGGAAATGGTTTTAGTTTTTGCCCATTGAGTATGATGTTAGCTGTGGGTTTATCATATATGGCTTTTATGATGTTGAAGTATGATCCTTCTATTCCCACTTTGCTGAGAGTTTTTATGAAGAAAGGATGTTGGATTTTGTCAAATGCTTTTTCTGCATCAATTGATATGACTATGTGATTTTTATCTCTCAATTTGTTTATGTGATGTATGACATTTATTGATTTGCAGATATTGAACCATCTCTGCATTCCTGGGATGAATCCTGCTTGGTCATGGTGTATGATCTTTCTGATGTACTGCTGGATCCGGTTTGCTAGAATTTTGTTGAGGATTTTGGCATCTATGTTCATGAGAGATATTGGCCTATAATTCTCTTTCATTGTATTGTTTTTATCTGGTTTTGGTATTAGGGTGATGCTGGCTTCATAGAAGGTGTTTGGTAGTATTCTTTCTTCTTGAATGTTTTTGAATAGTCTCAGGAGGATAGGTTTCAATTCTTCCTTGAATGTTTGGTAAAACTCTCCTGTGTAGCCATCTGGACCCAGGCTTTTATTTGCTGGAAGCTTTTTGATTACTGCTTCAATTTCATCCATAGTTATTGGACTATTGAGATGTTTGGCTTCCTCCTCATTGAGTTTTGGGAAGTTATATTTTTCTAGGAAAATGTCCATTTCTTGCAGGTTGTCCAATTTGTTGGAATAGAGTTATTCATAGTATTTTTTAACAATCCTTTGTATTTCCACAGGGTCTGTTGTTATTGCTCCTCTTTCATTTCTGATTTTGTTTATTTGGGTCTTCTCTCTTTGCTTCTTGGTGAGCCTGGCTAGGGGTCCATCAATCTTGTTTATCCTTTCAAAGAACCAGCTCTTTGTTTTGTTGATCTTTTGAATTGTTTCTTTGGTCTCCAAGTTGTTTATCTCCGCCCTGATCTTCACTATTTCCTTCCTTCTGAGTACACTGGGCTTTTCTTGTTGCTCTCATTCTAGCTCTTTGAGTTGTAGGGTTAGGTAATTTATTACCATTGTTTCCTGTTTTTTGCAGTAGGCTTGTAGGGCTATGAACTTCCCTCTCAAGACTGCTTTCACTGTGTCCCATAAATTTTGTATTGTTGTGTTGTCATTGTCATTTGTTGCCATGATGATTTTTATTTCTTCCTTGATCTCTCTGGTTACCCAGTCGTTGTTTAATAGCATGCTGTTTAGTCTCCATGTGTTTGATTTCTTTCTATTGTTTTTATTATAGTTGATTTCCAGTTTTATGCCACTGTGGTCTGAGAAAATGCTTGATATGATTTCTATCTTCTTGAATTTGAAGAGACTTTTCTTATGACCCAACATATGATCTATCTTTGAAAATGACCCATGTGCACTGGAGATCAATGTATATTCTGTGGCTTTGGGGTGAAATGTTCTAAAGTGTCAATTAATTCCATCTGGTCTAGTGAGTCATTTAGGATTGATGTTTCTTTGCTGATTTTTTGTTTAGAGGATTTGTCCAATGGTGACAGTGGGGTATTAAAGTCTCCTACTATGATTGTATTGCTGTCAATCTCTCCCTTAATATCCTCCAAGAGTTTTTTTTATGTATTTAGGTGCTCCTATATTGGGTGCATATATGTTTACCAGAGTTATTTCTTCTTGTTGGATTGTTCCCTTTAGTATTATGAAGTGTCCTTCTTTATCTCTTGTTATGTCCTTCACTTTGAGATCTAATTTGTCAGATATAAGTATTGCAACCCCAACTTTTTTTCATTTCCATTTGCCTGAAATACCATGTTCCATCCCTTCACCCTCAATCTGTGTGCATCTCTTTTCCTAAGGTGGGTTTCTTGCAGACAGCAGATATATGGATCATGTTTTCTTATCCAATCGGTTACCCTATGTCTTTTGATTGGAGCATTTAATCTGTTTACATTTAAAGTTATTATTGATAAGTACTTATCTGTTGCCATTTTTAGTCCTTACCCCCGAGTTCCTTCTTCGCTTCCTCTTTCTTTTTATTACAGCAGACCTTTTAACATTTCTTGCATTGCTGGTTTGGTGGTAATATATTCCCTTAGTCCTTTTTTGTCTGTGAAGCTTTTGATTTCACCTTCAATTTTGATTGAGAGTCTTGCAGGGTACAGTATTCTTGGATTCAGACCCTTCCTTTGCATGACTTTGTATATTTCATTCCATTCCCTTCTGGCCTGACGAGTTTCTGTTGAGAAGTCAGTAGCTAGTCTTATGGGGGTTCCTTTGTAGGTAACTTTTTGTTTCTCTCTGGCTGCTTTTAAGATTCTTGCTTTGTCGTCGGTGTTTGCCAATTTAATTATAATGTGCCTCGGTGTCGGTTTGTTGGGGTTCATTTTGCTTGGGACTCTGTGAGCTTCTTGGATTTGTGTGGCTTTTTCCTTTTCTATATTGGGGAAATTTTCTGTCATTATTTCCTCAAACATGTTCTCTAATCCTTGTTCAGTTTCCACTCTTTCTGGAACCCCAATTATGCGGATGTTATTTTGTTTCATGTTATCCCAAAGTTCCCTTAGACTCTCCTCTTGCTTTTTTAACTTTTTTTTCTAGAAGCTGCTGTACTTGGGTATTTTTTCCTACCGTGTCTTCTAGCTCACTGATGCGGTCCTCTGTTTCTTCTAGTCTACTTTTGATGCTTTCTATTGAGTTCTTTATAGCAG
>JAAGEH010000367.1:3862243-3981253 GCA_011751065.1 Lasiurus cinereus
TTTTTTGCAGTAGGCTTGTAGGGCTATGAACTTCCCTCTCAAGACTGCTTTCACTGTGTCCCATAAATTTTGTATTGTTGTGTTGTCATTGTCATTTGTTGCCATGATGATTTTTATTTCTTCCTTGATCTCTCTGGTTACCCAGTCGTTGTTTAATAGCATGCTGTTTAGTCTCCATGTGTTTGATTTCTTTCTATTGTTTTTATTATAGTTGATTTCCAGTTTTATGCCACTGTGGTCTGAGAAAATGCTTGATATGATTTCTATCTTCTTGAATTTGAAGAGACTTTTCTTATGACCCAACATATGATCTATCTTTGAAAATGACCCATGTGCACTGGAGATCAATGTATATTCTGTGGCTTTGGGGTGAAATGTTCTAAAGTGTCAATTAATTCCATCTGGTCTAGTGAGTCATTTAGGATTGATGTTTCTTTGCTGATTTTTTGTTTAGAGGATTTGTCCAATGGTGACAGTGGGGTATTAAAGTCTCCTACTATGATTGTATTGCTGTCAATCTCTCTCTTAATATCCTCCAAGAGTTTTTTTTATGTATTTAGGTGCTCCTATATTGGGTGCATATATGTTTACCAGAGTTATTTCTTCTTGTTGGATTGTTCCCTTTAGTATTATGAAGTGTCCTTCTTTATCTCTTGTTATGTCCTTCACTTTGAGATCTAATTTGTCAGATATAAGTATTGCAACCCCAACTTTTTTTCATTTCCATTTGCCTGAAATACCATGTTCCATCCCTTCACCCTCAATCTGTGTGCATCTCTTTTCCTAAGGTGGGTTTCTTGCAGACAGCAGATATATGGATCATGTTTTCTTATCCAATCGGTTACCCTATGTCTTTTGATTGGAGCATTTAATCTGTTTACATTTAAAGTTATTATTGATAAGTACTTATCTGTTGCCATTTTTAGTCCTTACCCCCGAGTTCCTTCTTCGCTTCCTCTTTCTTTTTATTACAGCAGACCTTTTAACATTTCTTGCATTGCTGGTTTGGTGGTAATATATTCCCTTAGTCCTTTTTTGTCTGTGAAGCTTTTGATTTCACCTTCAATTTTGATTGAGAGTCTTGCAGGGTACAGTATTCTTGGATTCAGACCCTTCCTTTGCATGACTTTGTATATTTCATTCCATTCCCTTCTGGCCTGACGAGTTTCTGTTGAGAAGTCAGTAGCTAGTCTTATGGGGGTTCCTTTGTAGGTAACTTTTTGTTTCTCTCTGGCTGCTTTTAAGATTCTTGCTTTGTCGTCGGTGTTTGCCAATTTAATTATAATGTGCCTCGGTGTCGGTTTGTTGGGGTTCATTTTGCTTGGGACTCTGTGAGCTTCTTGGATTTGTGTGGCTTTTTCCTTTTCTATATTGGGGAAATTTTCTGTCATTATTTCCTCAAACATGTTCTCTAATCCTTGTTCAGTTTCCACTCTTTCTGGAACCCCAATTATGCGGATGTTATTTTGTTTCATGTTATCCCAAAGTTCCCTTAGACTCTCCTCTTGATTTTTAACTTTTTTTTCTAGAAGCTGCTGTACTTGGGTATTTTTTCCTACCGTGTCTTCTAGCTCACTGATGCGGTCCTCTGTTTCTTCTAGTCTACTTTTGATGCTTTCTATTGAGTTCTTTATAGCAGTGATGTCATTTTTCATTTCTTCTTGTTTATTCTGCACCTCCTCTAGGTTCTTCTGCATTTCTTCTTGCATCTTCTTTATTTCTTCTTGGCTCTTACTCATATTGTCAAATTTGTCTTCCATTCTTTTCAACCACATTATGATAATTTCTCTGAACTCTTTCTCTGGTAGGCTTATTTGTGGTTCTATTTCGTTTACTTCCTTTTCTGGTGAAACCTGCCTTTCTGTCTTTTGTGGGCTGTTTCTTTTTCTGCCCATGGTCTTTCTTCTCTGGGTGTCTGGTTATGTAGTGCTCTCTCCTACGTTGATAGAAAGGCACAAACTACAACATGACCAGGTACAGCACACAAGGCACTGAGTAGAAATGTATTCAAGATGTTAATAATCACAAATAAGGTGACTACCAATGAAGGACAAATTAGGTGTAAATAGAAAAAGAAGAAGAGGAAAATGAGGAAAAAAGAAAAGAAAGAAGTGCCAAAATCAAATTGGGAGAGTGAGAAAAAAAAGAGATAAATAAATGAACAATAAAATAAAATAAAATAAGAAAATAAAAAGGAGAAAAAGGAGAAGGAAAGAGGAAGAGAAAAAAGTCAGAGAGAAAAGAAAGTATATAAGAGAGAAAAGAGGAACAAAATATAGATGTCAGGAGACAACTCCAATAGAACAGTCACTAATCCCAATAAAGGCCAGCAACCAGTACCTAGAGATTAAGGCAAATTGCAAATAGCAACTGGTATCAAGGGAGATGAGGGAAAAGAGAGGTAGAAAACAAAGCAAGCAAAAACCAAAATAAAACAAGTAGAATAAACTAAAACAATCTCACAAAAAAAATTTCAAAAAATCGATATAATGACTTTTCAGGCAAATAGCAACAAAAGGACATAGAGAAAAAACAACTTTTTGGCTAGTGAAGACAAGAGGAGAGAGGTTTGTGTGGACTTGTAGTAGGGGATTTGAAATTAGATATATAAATGGGGTGAAATTTTAACCAGGTAAAGAGAAAAATAGGGAGAATCTAAAGTTGGAAAAGGGAAAGAGAAACAAGACAGCAAAATGGGGAAAGTTAGCAGGAAAGTGTTGGCATAAAGGTAGAGTTGAGTTGGAGTAAAATTATGCCCAAGGAAATATGAAAATAGAATGTAGAACTCTAATCCCGAAATAAAATAAAGAGAAAACAAAATGACACTTTTTTTTCCCAAAAACGGTAAAGTACTAGTAGTAATTAATAATACTAGTTTAAAACAAAAATGTAATAATTATAAAGGTAAAATCAATTGAGGCAGAAAGAAAAAAATATTCTTTTAATTAAAATATGTGAAAATGAAAAATAAAGAATTAAAAATTAAAAAAAAATAAAAAATAAAAAAAAGAAGAAAAATAGAATGGTCCTTCACTTCCACTATTATTCTGCTTGGCACTCCTGTTTCCCAGTAGGGAAGGTATTGCAGTTCCCTGTGTTACCCTCTTGGTGTTTTAATCTCTTTATTCTTTTGTGGTTATGCGAGAGTCAATTTGTGTGTCATCCATTGGGTGGCAGTGTTTCGGAATTGATCTCTGAGACAAAGAACAGGGCCTCTCTAGGCTGTGCTCAGATCCTGCTACTCTGTGGTTCCCAAAACCAGTTTGTGGGGGTTTTGCAGCCTGGACCCTGCAATAACTCCCAGGCTGTCCCTCTGCTCCAGAAAAAAAAAAAAAGAGTCGTTTTCCAGAGCTCTCCTCTGTCAACAGCTCAGAGGGTCTGCCTTCACACTCAGGAATCACGCCCTGACCACCTCCAGGGACCTCTCCAGAGGCAGCTCTCCTGCAGCCCGGCTCCCACAGTGCGCGTCTCTGCCCTGTGGGGGTAGGAGACCTCACCCTGGCCCAGGCGAAATCTGACCCTTCCGTGCGCTGTGTGGATCTCTGAATCCTCCGTCCGCGCGTCTGTGCTGCCTGGGAAGCCGCGCTCTGGGTCCTGACTGCTCTGTGGGTGCCTCCGTCAGCCGCAGCTTTCAGACCTCGGCAGACATCCACCTCCCCCTTAAGTCAGGTGCAATCTGACCTTTCCGTGTGCTCTGTGGATCTCTGCTTCCGCCAAGTGTCTGCGCCGATTGGAGAGCATGGAGAGCGGAGTTCTGGGTCCCCGGGTCCCCGGGTCCCTGGCTGCTCGATGGGTGCCCAGCCGAAGGCTTCAGACCGCCGCAGACATCCACCTCCCACTGCAAGATGGCTCGGGCTCCGCGTTCGCGCTGGTGGCTCTGGCCGACAAAAACCCCGTGGCAGTGGGGCTGCCTGGCCGGGAGAGCCCCCTCCAGCAGTTCCCTGCCTTCCCCTGGAGGACAACTGACTCCTAGCTTGCCAACAAACACTCCCAATGCAACTCTCAGCCGCTCTCTTTCCCTCTGCCCAGCGACAAAGCTCCAGCCGCCATTTTCTCCTTCTCGGGCTTTTCTTTGTTAGAAGGTTTTTGATGACTGATTAAGTCTCTATTTGTTATGAGTATTCAGATTTTCTATTTCTTCTTGAATCAGATTCAGTAATTTATTCTTTCTAGCGATTTGTTGATTTCATCTAGGTTGCCTGATTTGTTGGTATCCAGCTGTTCACAGAACACTCTTTTTTGTACAATTAATAATGATATCCTATCTTTCATTCCTGATTTTAATACATAATTTGAGTATTTCTTTTTTTCTAGATTGGTCTAGCTAAATGTTTGTCAACTTTGTTGATTTATTTTCCAAAAACCAATTATTGAGTTGTTAATTTTCTCTATTATTTTTCTATTCTTTATTTTATTTATTTCTGTTCTAATTTTTTTTTTTTTTACAAAAAAAACAAAACAGGATTTTATTGTTCTCACGTCAAAGGGCAGGTCTTTGCAGGACGGGGGAGTGAGTTTTGACAGCAGGGAGCAAGCCCCTACTTGCCAGCGATGAGTGGGTTCCGCAGGACCACAATGACAGAATCCCCGTGCAGGAACATCTCGGAGATGTAGCGATCCTTGTTGACTGGCTTGGACTTCTTCTTGCCCTTGCCACTCTTGGGGACCTCGGTCCACATCTCCTTCACATTCTCCAGCACCATGTTGCAGTGCCTGTCAAAAGCCTTCACCCGGCCCAGGAGCTTCTTGTTGTTGCGACAGTTGATGAGCACCTGGGTGTTGTTCTTGACTGACTGAGTGAGCACAGAGAGTGGGCCCGTGTTAAACTCTTCCTCCTCCCGCTTCTGCAGCTCCTCTGGGGTCATCTCACTCTTGGGCTTGTTGAGAAGGCTCATGGTGGCGGTGGTTGCGCTCTCAAAACGCTCCTGTCCTCCGCGTTGCGTCGGCCTCCAAAGAGAAAGCCTTCTGCTCTAATTTTTATGTTCTTCTGCTTGCTTACAGTTTAGTTTGCTCTTTTTCTCATTTCTTTTTTTAAAAATATATTTTATTGATTTTTTACAGAGAGGAAGGGAGAGAGATACAAAGTCAGAAACATCGATGAGAGAGAGACATTGATCAGCCACCTCCTGCATGCCCCACAGTGGAGATGTGCCCACAAGCAAGGTACATGCCCCCAACCGGAATCGAACCTGGGGCCTTTCAGTCCACAGGCCGACGCTCTATCCACTGAGCCAAACCGGTCTCGGCAAAAAAAATAAAAATAAAAAAAATAAAAATAAATTTTTAATTAAGGCATATTAGTTTCAGGTATACAATCTGATTTGTTATTTCCATTAGTAACAAAATAACCAGCACAGTAAGTTAACATACGTTACCATCCAGAGGTACAGAATTATTTTTTCTTGTGAAGAGAACTTTTAAGATTTACTTACTGTGGCATATAGTCCCTGTCTCTTTAGTCGTCTGTTTCTCTTGCTAATGTGTAGCTCCTCAAGGTCAAGGTCATGTCTCATTCACCATCAGATATCAGGGCCTTGGACATTTGCTGAAAGTCAAAGAAAGGAAGGAAGGAATGTCCCACTCTGGGACAGAAAGAAGTGCCCAGCAGGCTCGGGACACCTTCTCTGCTCACTGTTTCCCTAACCACACAATGAGGTATTAGGATCATTGTTTTATCATTACCTAAGGGCAGACTGTGCTATTGTTTATTAAAAGTTTTATTTACATGACTTACTGTTTTACTGAAATGTGGTCAAAGGGTGATTTTATATCAATATCACAAGTAGGAAAACCAGTATCATTTGTCTTTTATTCATTCACCCAGGTACGTGCCCTGACCAGGAATCAAACCCACAACCCTTTGGTGCTCAGGCTGATAGTCTAACCACAGAGCACACTAGCCAGGGTAGGAAACTACTTTTCATTCAGCACTTTTCCCACATAATATCTTATCATTTATTTGATGTATGGGAATCTCTAATTTTCCCCTGTTCCTTCCCTTCTGGAGGACACAATTGCCCTCTGGAAGGCAATTGAGGAAGCAATGACTTCTTTGCTTTCACGTACTTTGAATTTACTCAGGGTCAACTAGGGATGGTCCAGCAGGGCCCATCAAGCTCTGAGGCCAGGTGTGCCCTCTGCTTCCCGTGGGCTTGGTCCTTGATTGGTCTTGTTTTATTGCTTTCCTTTGGTGCCCACCTTGGGGGAGGCCCGAGTGATCTGCCTCTGAGCACAGGCATAAGAGTTTCATGATTTGTTAATCTGATTATCCAGAAAGATCAGGCGGATACTTAGACCCACCAGGAAAAAGAAATGTGTCGTTCATTATTCCATACCATCCTATTGTTTTCAGGTAGCCCAGGATTCGTGTTTTATGTGATGGAATGTAAAGTGCCTCTAAACATGCTAGCAGAATTTTCTTTCATATAAAATACCCTTTATAATAGTCTCATAGCTGCTGATTTGTGATTTCCATCATAAACAAGTTTACTGAGAGGTTTCATAACTCTGCTTAAGTTCCATAAAGCGCCTTTTTGGCAGGTAGATGGTTGAATTGGATGCAAATCCGCTCTCTAAATTAAGTGAAAACTTGTTAAAGTACTTTATTTAGATTGAGGAGGGATTTCGGTCTGTTTTTGGAGAGGGTACAGACACTTTTTGGTCCTGCCACTTCGGTGCACAGCTATAGAAAGCTGTTTTACAAGAAGAAACTGGAGCGTTTGCCTTCTTTCACATAGGAAGGGAAGTATTGCTGAAACAGAAAGGCCCCTCTCCCGGGAATCTGAGAACTGCAGGTGACAGAGCTGGGCGCCCATTGTCCTGTGCTCTGTGAGGTGCATGAGGCCCCCGAGCTCCTGCCTGGCTCGACCCTGCTCCCTGGCTGTGGGCACCACAGCTCAGCTCCGGCATGAGGTAACCAGGAGTGTCAGCATCCTTGGTCCTTGCCCCCTGCACTTTGGTTAGAAGATCTGTAAAGGACCTTATGAGAGGGACAGGTCTTCTGGCTCATCTGTGTGCCTGGTTATGTTGCCATTGTCCTAAACGGAAAAGTGACTGTGGCAAATAAGTCATAGTCACAAATTTGGAAATATAAAGTCTGCAAATCCCATCCAGACTCTGGAAGAATATTAGCCAGAAGAGCTTTTCTTTTCAGGCTGCAGTGCAGTCCAGGATGAGGTGGGTTTTGCCTCCCTGAGTAGGTCTCCTCAAGTGGGTGTGAAGGGAAAGGTGCCTCATGACACCTTCTGTTTCAGTTTGTCCTTTTGAGTATTTCTGTTCTTCGGAGACAGTAGCTCAGCGACCACACAAAGGACACAGGGGCTCTGCTTTCGGTCTGAGTCATCCCCGTGTGCGCTCATTTCCGAGTGCTCACAGAGTGATTCCTATGAAGAAGTCGCTCTTGCTTGCTAACACGCCAGTGATTCTGCTTCTCAACTCAGCTACCCACATGCTGTGCTGGAGAGGCTGTGCTTTTGTCACTGTTTCACCTGCTACTTGGAAAGCCAGTCTCACAATGTCATGTCGTCCAGGTGGCTTGTCCTTGTCTCCCTGCTTCATTTGTGAATTTCTTCTAGAACCTTACCTTGCTCTGTGATGTGAGAGGTCGGTGTGGCCTGTGGTCTGGTGCATCTTGAAAACAGGACCTTTGACATTTGACAACCTGTAACTCCCCCTCCCCCACCCCACTCCAACTCCCCAGCAGGGTGGAGCACATTATTTATTGAATTAAAGCAAACAGAATCTACCTTTGCTCCCTCATTGTCTGTATTTACCTCATTTGAACCCTTAGCTTCATCCTTCACCAGTTTCTGGATATACCATCTTGTTCTATTTATACAACGCTTCGTTTGTTGAACAAACAGTTAGGGCGTGCCTTCCCAGTGCCAGGCACTGGACTGGGAGGTCACAGTCAATAAAAGCACTGTCCCAGGTGCCCAGAAGCCCATGGTCCAAGGGGAGGCCAGGGAAGAGGGAAGGGCAGGCTGCCAGGCAGGCTGCAGGTGCGATTTAGGGAAGTCGGGGGCTTTCCAGGGCTGCGATGTCCAAGCTGAGACCCCTGATGTTTGCTCATATGTATTCCCTCTGCCTGGATGTGTCCCCTTCAACCTTTGGGACTAACTCCCCGTGGCTCCCTCCCTCCAAAGCTTTCCCTTGGAGGCGGTCTTCTCTCTTAGCTCTCAAAATGGCCACCCTCCGGGCCCTCCCATCTGGCCCTCACGTTTTCCAGCATCCAGCAGCATTGGCAAGGTTTTATCCTTAACCTTTTCCTTGTCCTTTCTGGTTTGGATCTCACCACGATGCCAATGACTTTTCAATGTGTCACTAAGCCACATCATTTCCCCTGAGGTGCATTGCTACCTGCCTGCTGGATCCAGCCTTCTATATGCATCTCACTGTTTCCTCAGGTGAAATTTGTCACATGCAAAACAGAATGGGATTTTTTCTTCTGAGTTTCCTGTCCTGAGACATTGAGGTGGTCATGGCCATCCTCCAGCCATGACCCCATAGGATCGTGGCTGTCACTTGCTTTTGTCTTTTTCCATCACATGAGACAAAGTTTACTCTGGTCCTGTTCTCTCCCTTCTAGAGATGTTCTTTTATGACAAGCAGAACCACATTATTTTATTGTTTGCCTCTATTCACAAATAATTGTTTCTGTTATGCTACCTCAAGTAGTCCTGGCTTACTTCTCACATCAACCACAAGGGGGTGCTATGGTTGAGCTCTGATTGGCTGGGTTGGTTTGTGGTCAGTTGTCTGAATAATAGTCAACCCTGATAATTTAGGGTGGTCATCCCTACTATTCACCCAATACTTCCAGCTCTCTGCCTTTCCAGGACATGGAGACTTGCATTTCTTGCCCCCTTGTGGTTGGGTGAGGCCACATAACTCCTTCTAGCTCATGAGTCCTGAGTGGAAGAATTATGCTTGGGCTGAAGCATTTAATTGCGAGTGCAAGGCCCTTCGGAGAGCTCTTTCCCTTTGTCATGGTGACTGACAATGCTTGAGATGACAGCTGTTTCCTCAACCTGGGTCCCAGAATGAGGAGATGTGGAGCGGTGGCCCCAGGCACTCTGGACAGACACATCTGGAGTGAGAAATAAGCTTTTGTTAACAGTTATAAACCATTAAGGTTTGGGTTGTTTGCACCATATCTTATCCTGACTAGCACCTTACTAGTGTGAAGTGAAGTCATATTATCACCTTTCGTATTTCAAACCTGTATTGGGTCCTTAGAAGTAAATAGCTGACATATCTATTTCCATGAACTTTGTAGATAAAATTCACCAAAACAATAGGTTTCTCTTTAAACATTGGTTGAAAGGTATATACACATTGATACTGCGTTATTTTATACAAACTTAACTTTTGTGAAGTCAGAGCAAGTTCCAGCTTCATAAGTAAGTGGGTTAGGCAGGGACCACACTTACCCTGGAGTTCACCTCACATCACACAGCTGCTTCTGTTGTCACCACACACTCCATCCACCCACTCAGGTCTGACTCTGTCCTCAGGACCTGGCACATGGCTGCCTGGAGCCCCTTTGATTCCACTGGCACTCCCTTTGAAAAAAATGGTGTTTCTACTGGTGTTCAACCCTCTGATCTTCCTCATCCATGTTTCAGTCTGCCACCAGAGTTTCAGATTAGAAGAGCCCCCAGGTGTCATGCACACACACCTCGGAAACCCCAGGATAGAGAAAGGAAGCCAGGTGGGACCAACTAGAAGTGCAGAGGACAGACATCTGGGTCCAGCCAATGCCAGTCCTTAGAGAACCTGCACTAGACCAGGCCTCATTCCCTCCGCCAGGAGGTGGGTGACTAACTCCCCACCAACAGGTCTCTATTCTAAGGTAGTCCTCCCAGCAAGGTCGACCGGGCCCTTTACATTTAAAATTGCAACCAGCTCCTCTCACCTTCTTGAACACTGTCTCCCTTGCCGCATGCCTTGCTTCCATAGCACTTCACTCTTTGTAACATCTGCATCACTTATTTAGTTATTGTGTTTATTGTTTTTCTTTCCACTAGAACATGAGCTACACAAAAACCGGGAATGTTGTCTCCTTTTGTGTCAGTCTTGTGTCCCACAAAAACAGTGCCTGGCACGAAAAGAGACTTAATAAATATTTATTGAATGAATTAATAGGGTGCTGCCAGGCTTCTGTGGTTGGGACAGGCTCCCAAGTGATTCCAAGCAGAGCCTGGTGGAGAGCCACTGCCCCAGAGTCTCAGGGTCACTGGTGGGGTGTGTAGATCTTTCTCTCTGGACCTAAGTGACCCAGGGTGTTCTGGTTTAGTCCTGTCAGGCACAGCATCCCCACTGCCGTGAAAGAGCAAGGAAATGGGGTTGGTTCCTGTGTGAGCCCATGGCGGCTGCTTCTCTAAGTGCTCATATTCTAAATGGACACATGCTGAAAACCAAATCACGGTGATACAGAATAATTTTTAGGGTCTATTAAATTTGGGATAGGAGTGGAGGATACTTTCTTTTTCCCTCTCAAATTATATTTTTGGAGCGGAGGTCTCCCTGGCTCTCTGTGGCCACCAGGAGAGCATTTGGATCCCTACGGTCTTGTTCTGACCATTGGAGTGACCACAGGGAGACTCAGTGCCATGGCACCATTTGTTCTTTGCAAGAGAGGAAACACAGTTGGCAAGCACACTACTCGTAAATGTTTTAAAAAGTATTTTTATTTAAAGAGTATCATTTGTTGCCCTGGCTGGTGTGGCTCAGTTGGTTGAGCATTGTCCCATGCACCAAGAGATCACCAATTCGATTCCTGGTGGGGTCACATGCCAAGGTTGTGGGCTTGATCCCTAGTAGGGGCCATGCAAGAGGCTGCTGCTGAATGTTTCTCTCTCACATTATTCTCTCTCCTTCTCTCTCTCTCTCTCTCTCTCTCTCTCTCTCTCTCTCTCTCTCTCCTTCTCTCTCTCCTTCCTCTCTAAAGTCAATTAAAAAATAATAAAGAGTACTATTTGTTCATAATTCTTTTTGCCTAATTTGTGTTACAGTCTTGTCTATTTTTTTTATCAGCCTTTTGTTTGTTACATTATTTTCCTTAATTTTTTTAAAATCAGTAATTACTTTTAGAGCAATTTTTGGTTTACACTTAATTGAGCAAAGATTAGAGAGAGTTCCCATATATGTCCACCCAACACACAGTTTCCCCTGTTATTAACAGCTTGCACCATTGAGGCACATTTATTAAAACTGATAAACCAGTATTGATATGTTATTAACTAAATATGTTATAACTATTATTTACATTAGGGTTCACTCTTTGTGTTGTATAATTTCTCCCCCCCCAGGGGAGAACCCGAACGCAGTCCCCCACTACCACAAATTATGCAGTCGTATTTCCCACATTTGGGGAAATCGCAGGGGACAGCACATCCGGAGTGTAATGGATAAGCCTCGACCTGGGAAAACCACCTTCGTGATCGTGGTATCTCCCCTGCCAGGTAAGTATTATTTTCTGTAATTTCTATGAGTTTTGAAAAATGCATGTCATATATCTACCAGAGCAGAATTTTACAGAATAGTTTCACTGCTTTAAAAATCTGTCATATTCCCCCTATTCATCTCTCTCTCCTTCCCTCAAATTCCTGGCAACCACTAATCTTTGTTTTTTCTTTTTATAATTTTTGTTAATTTTTATACATATTTCCCCATTGCCCCCGCCTCCCTCCCAGGCATACCCCGATCCCCCAGTGTCTGTGATCATTGGTTATGCTTATATGCATGCATAGAAGTCCTGTGATTGATCACTTATCTACCTCACCTAACTTTAATCTTTCTGCTGTAATTTCACAGTCTGTTTGATGCTTTATGATTGTTGTCCCCCTGAGAATTATCAGTCTACTCCCTTTCTGTGCTCCCGATTCTATTATATTCACCAGTTTATTCTGTTGATCAAATTTTTAATTCACTTAATTTTTAGATTCACTTGTTGATAGATATGTATTTGTTGTTCACAATTTTTTATCTTTTACCTTTTTCTTCTTCCTCTTCTAAAAGAGTACCTTTCAGCATTTCATGTAATACTGGTTCAGAGTTGATGAACACCTTTAGCTTTTTCTTCTCTGTGAAGCAGTTTATCTGCCCTTCAATTCTGAATGATAGCTTTGCTGGATAGATTATTCTTGGTTGTAGGTTCTTGCTATTCATCACGTTGAATATTTCTTGCCACTCCCGTCTGGCCTGCATCGTTTCTATTGAGAAATCAGCTGACAGTCGTATGGGTGCTCCCTTGTAGGTAATAAACTGTTTTTCTCTTGCTGCTTTTAATATTCTCTCTTTGTCTTTTGCTCTTGGTATTTTAATTATGATGTGTCTTGGTGAGGTCCTCTTTGGATTCCTTTTATTTGGGGTTCTGTGTGCTTCCTGGACTTGTAAGTCTATTTCTTTTACCAGATGTGGGAAGTTTTCAGTCATTATTTCTTGAAATAGGTTTTCAGTATCTTGTTCTCTCTCTTCTTCTGGCACCACCACAATTCTGATGTTGGTACGCTTGAAGCTGTCCCACAGTCTCCTTACATTATCTTCACATTTTTGGATTCTTTTCTCTTCTTGCTTTTCCAGTTGAATGTTTTCTGCTTCTTTATATTTCAAATTTTTGACTTGATTCTTGCCATCCTCTAGTCTGCTGTTAGGACTCTGTATAATATTTTTTATTTCAGTCATTGTCTCTAGTATGTCCTTTTTCATCTCCTCTTGGATCTCACTAAATTTATCCAACTTTTCTAGCATATTCTTGAAAAATCTTATAAGCGTGGTTTTGAACTCTATATCCAATTGTTTTTTCCCCTCCATTTCTTTTGTTTGTAATCCCTTCCCTTGTCTCAGCATTTTCACTATGCTGGGGAAACTTCTGTGTTGAATTCAGCTTTATGATACCAGACTTGCAAAACCGAAGAAGCCTCTGTTGAGCTTGGGAGGGGTGGAGTTTCAGGGCTTAATGGACGGCCTTGCCTTCCAGTCGGCCCCACCCTCCACGGCCCCTGAGTCTCACTTGACTGGGTAATCGCTGGAGCGGTCCTTGTGCCCGAGCGCCCGCAGTGCCTCTAGACCACTGCCCCTCCAGTTGCCCTGTGCACCAGGACCACTCGAGACTAGGTCTACAGGGTTTCGCCCAAAACAGGGGCTTAGTGGAGTCAGAAGTGGCACAGTTGGGAGGGTCTGTCTCCCACCCACTGGCGAAAGCCAGCGGCACAATCAGCAATCTGTCCTGTGCACAGTGCCATGCATGCCACCAGACCTTTGATCTTTTGCGACTCCCCTAAATTTCTGTACACCTCTCCCTTTTCACAGTCCAAACTCCCCCCGTATGAGTTTCAGCTGGATCTGGGGTTTAGTGTTGTAAGATAAGGGGTTCAGTGCCTTTGAGAGTCTCCGTTTCCCTCCTGCCAGAGAAAACCAGCCAGGTACTCCGGCACCCCCTCTCTCCACTCATGCATCTCCGTACCTCAGCTTTTTGCAGCTCCTCTGGGTCTCTGTGAGCCCCTCTCTTTCCCTCTAGTTGTAGAACTTCCACACAGCCAGCTTTCCTGTGGTTCTGGATGATGTCCATTCTGTCTTTTAGTTGTAGTTTTGAAATTGTTGTGCAAGGCAGCAGTGTAGGTGTTTACCTATGCTGCCATCTTGGATTCTCCTGATCTTTTTACTCTATAGTTTTGCCTCTTCCAGAATGTCTCATAGTTGGAATCATATAGTATATGAGTGCACCTTGAAAGGAACTGTGTTCCGTGAGGCACAAGGGTGGGTCTTGGCACATCCCCCACACCCCCATCTGGCCCCTGCTGCCATGGCCCCCGGTTCCCTGTCCGCTGGCAGCCCCTCTCCTGTTATTGCCACTCTCACTCACTGATGGTGCGGAGCAATTGGGACTGGCACCAGCAGCAAGTGTGAGTGGGGCCAGCACTGTCAGCAGGTGTGAGTGGCAGCTGCTGCCCCGATTGCCCTTCAGGAGCAGGGGGAGGTGGAGAAGCCCTCAGGGCAATTGGGGCTGGCATCCGCTGCTCACACCTGCTGCTGGTGCCTAGTTTCAGGGCCAGTGCTAGGCACTGGCAGCAGGTGTGAGCAGCAGCTTTGGTGCCAGCAGTGGGTGGGAGTGGGTCTGGTACGAACAGCAGGTGTGACCACTGGGCGGAACCGAGGCACACAGGAGCAAAGAATTTTCAGTAACTACCAGAGGCTCACCCTGATGACAGTAACCAGCACCCCACCTTGGTCTGGTGCCCCCACTCACCTGGTCCACCATCCTGCTGCAGCTGACACCTGCCATGTTCCTCGTGTGCCCCCTGGTGGTCAGTGTACATCATAGTGACTGATTGGTTGTTCTGTTGTTAAGTCTGTTTGCATATTTAGCTTTTATATATATAGATAGCCTTATCCAACTGGCTTCTTTTACTAAGCACTATGCATTTAAGGTTCCTTTATGTATTTTCATGGCTTGATAGATCATTTCTTTTTATCCTTGGATCAAATTCTATTGTATGGGTTATGAGAATTTGTTTATCTATTCATCTTTTTAAAAAATATATATTTTATTGTTTTTTAGAGAGGAAGAGAAAGGGATAGAAAGTTAGAAACATCAATGAGAGAGAGACATCGATCAGCTGCCTCCTGCATGCCCCCCACTGGGGATGTGCCTGCAACCAAGATACATGCCCTTGACCGGAATCGAACCCTGGGACCTTTCAGTCCACAGGCCGATGCTCTATCCACTGAGCCAGAATGGTTTCGGATCCACTCATCTTTTGAAGGACATCTTGGTGACCTCTAGTTTACAGCAATTGTGACTAAAGCTGTTATAAACATTCATATGCAGATTTCTATGTGGACATAAGTGTTCAAGTAAATTGGGGCCCCATGTGCATTGCATAGTTATACTATGTTCAATTTCGTAAGAAACTGACAAATTGTATTCCAAAGTGGCTGTACCATTTGCATTCCAACCAGTGATGATCAGAGTTCTTGTTGGTCCACATCCTTGCTAGCATTTGGTATTTTTCATTTTTTGGATTTGAACCATCTATAGTTGTGTGGTTATTTCATTTGCAATTCCCAAATGTTTAATATAGGGCACCTTTTAATATGCTTATTGTCATCTGCATTATCTCTTTGGTGAAGGTCTGTTCAGATCTTATAATTAATTAATTAATTAATTAATTAATTTTAAAAATATATTTTATTGATTTTTCACAGAGGAAGGGAAAGGGATAGAAAGCTAGAAACATCGATGAGAGATAGACATCGATCAGTCGCCTCCTGCACGCCCCTTACTGGGGATGTGCCTGCAACCAATGTACATGCCCTTGACCAGAATTGAACCTGGGACCCTTCAGTCTGCAGGCCGACGCTCTATCCACTGAGCCAAACTGGTTTTGGCTCTGTTCAGATCTTTTGCCCATTTTTAAACTGGGTTTTTGTTTTCTTATTGTTGTTGTGTTTTTTAAAATATACTTTATTGATTTTTTACAGAGAGGAAGGGAGAGAGATAGTCAGAAACATTGATGAGAGACATTGATCAACTGTCTTCTGCACGCCCCCTACTGGGAATGTGCCCGCAACCAAGGTACATGCCCTTGACCGGAATCAAACCTGGGATCCTTGAGTCTGCAGGCTGACTCTCTATCTACTGAGCCAGCGGTTCTCAACCTGTGGGTCGAGACACACAGGGGCCACCTAAAGCCATCGGAAAATACAGGTATTTACATTATGATTCATTAACAGTAGCAAAATTACAGTTATGAAGTAGCAGCAATGAAAATAATTTTATGGTTGTGGGTCACCACAACTGAGGACCTGTATTAAAGGGTCGTGGTATTAAAAAGGTTGAGAACCACCGAGACCGGTTTGGCTCAGTGGCCTGCGGACTGAAAGGTCCCGGGTTTAATTCCGGTCAGGGGCATGTACCTTGCTTGCGGGCACATCTCCAGTGTGGGGTGTGCAGGAGGCGGCTGATCGATGTCTGTCTCATCGATGTTTCTGACTTTCTATCCCTCTCCCTTCCTCTCTGTGAAAAATCAATAAAATATATTTAAAAATTAAAAAAAAAGGTTGAGAATCACTGCACTGAGCCAAACCGGTTTCAGCTATTGTTGAGTTTTAAGAGCTCTTTTTATATTCTGGATATAATTCCTTTATCAGGTATGTGTTTTGCAGTGTTTTTAAATATGAGAGCTTTATTGAGATATAATTCACTGTATAATTCACCTTTAATTTTATTTATTTTTCATATTTTTTAGTGATTTTAGAGAGTATAGGAGAGGGAGAGGGAGATAGAAACAGAAACATCAATGATGAGAGAGAATCATTGATTGTCTGCCTCCCACATGTCCCACCCCTGGGGATTGAGCCCATAACTTGGGCATATGCCCTGACCAGAATGGAACTATGAGTTCCTAGTTCATAGATCAACACTCACCCACTGAGCCATGGTGCTTGGGCCAATTCACCCTTTTAAAGTGTATAAATCAATGACGTTTATATGTTTAGAATTGTGCAAATGTAACCACAATCAATTTGAGAACATTTTTATTACCTCGAAAAGAAACCCATGGCTATTAGCAGTCACTCCCCATTTCCTCCAACCCCTCAACTCTAGCAATAACTAATTCACTTTCTGTTTCTATATATTTGCTATTCTGGACAATGCATGTAAGTGGAGTATATAATATGTGATCTTTTGTGACTGGCTTCTTTCATTTAGTATACATTTTTATGGTTCATCCATGTTGTAGCTTTTATCAACACTTTATTTCTTTAATGGCCAAATAATATCCCATTGTAGGGGTGCACTATATTTTGTTTATTCACTCACCAGTTGGTGACCTTTGGGGTTGTTTCCACTTTTTGGCTGTTTTGAACAATGTGGCTGTGGAAATTTGTGTACAAGTTTTTGTGTGGACATATGATTTATTTTATTTCTCTTGGTTATATACCTATGAGTGCAATTATTGGTAACTATATATGATAACTATGTTTAACTTCAAAATATACATATATATTTACTGATTTCAGACAGGAAGGGAGAGGGAGAGAGAGATAGAAACATCAGTGAGAGAGTGATTTATTGACTGCCTCTTGCCCACCCCACACTGGGGATCGAGTCTGTAACCCAGGCATGTGTCCTAACCAGAAATCAAACCGTGACCTTCTGGTTCATAGGTCGACACTCAACCATTGAGCCGTGCTGACTGGGCAACATACAGACTCTTAATGAAGGAGCTAATGCTACATTTGAAAGAGGCAGAAGAGAGCTTCTTCAGCTAAGGCTCTGGCTCCATTTTCCTTTGGGGCCACATAACCAGAGTAGCTCAGAAGGCAAGAGCTGATGGTGGTCAGGGTCAATTCTTCCCATCTTTCCAGACTCATCTCTTCCATTGCACGTAAGTTTCTTTCATTTTCTAGTGCACTCAGAATGAGACAGAATCTCCAAAAAAGTCCTTACAGGTCTAGCCTGACCCATTTTCTGAAGCTTGAATCTTTCCCACAGGATCCTGGATAAATTGCTGCCCTCTTTCTCTCTTTAGATACCTCTGAGTAAGAGAAACTCACTACTTTCTAAATAGTAAGATTAATAGTTATTTGGTAATAATAATAACAACAACAACCCACTTTTTTTTTGAACCCTTATATTGTGGTTAGAGATATCATCTCCTTTTGATTTTTACAGCAACCATCTGAGATAGTTATTATTAATCTACTTCAGAGAAGCACAGAGAAGTTATTTGTTTGGTCACATACTGTTAATTTAACTGTGGATCTAGGTGTAAACCAGGTCCATTGGAATCCAAAGCCTGTGTTTCTAGTTACCACACCCTTTCCAAATATGCTTTTGTGGTAGAGAAACAGATTTGGTTCCCTTCTTTTTTTCTGGACACACAGGAGGACCAGGTTTCTAGGACCTTTGTGATTCTATGACCTTACATGATGATTTCCAGCCAGTTGTCCGTGAGTGGAACTTCTAGGCTAAGGCATTTAAGAGCAAGTGTGAGTTCCCTATTCTCTTTTCCCCCTGTTTCAGCAACCTGGAAGTAATGGTTGGAGATGGTGAGCTATAAGATGAAAGGTGCCTGGATCCCTAAGTCACAGCATGGCATATAGCTACCCTGGCCCACATTTAACTTTGCATGAGCAAGGTACAAACTTTTATGTACCAACTCTGAGAGTCTAATGTTGGTTTGTTCTCTTAGTGTAGACTATCACACCCTGAGTATTAAAGCCGAATACAGTGGTACTTTGAGATACAAGTGCCCTAACATACGAGATTTTTGAGATACAAGCCCTTGAGCTAGCGATTTTTGCTTTGAAATACGAGCAACATTTGAGATAGGAGTAATCGCGTGGATCGGCCAGCTGCACACGACCCACTAGTTTACCGCGACTCGAGCGTCTCATAGTTTCCCATGCCTCAAGGTTACAGAACGAATTAAACTCAAGGTACCACTGTATTATAATTGCCTTCATATATTTTGAAGTTCTGCCTTCTAGAGTTATACACAAGGATATGCAACATAATCTGTTTCTGACACTTGCCTTGTTGCTGTTTTTTTAAAAATATATATTTTTGATTTCAGAGAGGAAAGAAGAGGGAGTGAGATAGAGAGAGATAGAAACACCAATTGATTGGCTGCCTCCTACCCAACCCACACTGGAAATAGAGCCTGCAACCCAGGTATGTGCCCGGACCAGAAATTGAACCATAACCTCCTGGTTCATGGGTCCACACTCAACCACTGAGCCACGCCAGCCAGGCCGGCCGTGTTGTTTTAGATGTTATTGTCTTCTCTTGTTGATCTCACATCATTGATTAGTAATGATCTCCTTTGCAGGTAAGAGGTTGTGTTTTCCATTTCTTCTTTATCCTAGCCACTCTAAGCACAAAACTAGTGCAGAAGCAATGCTAGTTAATTGTTGAATCTATATTACTCAGAAAAAACTATTTACATTTATGCTGGTTCCATTGAAGGCTCTATTCTAAGTCTAGAAAACTTGCACAATTATTTTAAAGGACTTTTAAAATAACAATTTGTCTCATTTACAGATTCAGTTAAATACCCTCAGCCATTTTAAATGTAATATATGCTATTTCCTTTTCAAAGTATTTCGATTATCTGACAAACCCTTCCAAGTACTCAAATAATTTTTATAAATCTAATAAATTAAACATATAGATGTGGTGAAACTAATTTCCCTTATATAACCACAATACAACCACTAAAGTCAGGAGGTTAACACTGATTCATCTGTCCTCTGCCACTGGTAGATGGTCCCACCTGGTTTCCTGAGAGCCTCTGGTCACAACATTTTTGTCAAGCAATCAATACAGAAGTACATTCCTGGTTTTATGTGCATTTCTGTTTAAAGCACGTTGTGTAACAGGTATTGTTGATTCACTAACACTGACCTCACTGCCAGCAGCACTACACCCCATGCCTCGGTGAAGTTCATCCCATACACATGTTTTCTCTGTAAGGCACATCATAGCCTTGTTCCACTTAGAACAGCAGAAAGCATTTCAGGACTACACTTGGAGCCATTTCATGGCAAAATCATAAACAAAAAGAACAGAAAGGTGAAAAATGGCACTAAATAGACCAAGAAGAGGACACCTATTTACAGTATGAGAGCTGGAACAAGAGCTAGAGCATCGTCTTGCTCAGCCTCAGCAAGTAGGTGCACTTGGGGTACTCAGATTTTTTTTTACTGCTCAGTGCCTGTCTGTGAATGACTGCAAGGTGTCATGGTTATTGATTTTGGAGTTCCTAACAAATTTTAGTTAGTAGGAAGCTTTGCAAATGTGGAATCCGCAAATGATAAGGACTGAATCTACTCTGCTCTGCCTTACGTAATGGCTTTCGAATGGACAGGGATAGAAAGGGAAGGGAGGAGAGAGGAGGTGCTTGACTGCACATTTGAAACTGAGATCACAGTGGATGGATCTTGAGAGTAATAATAATGTGACTGGCTTTATTTATTTCATGCTAAGTGGAATAAATCAGACATGAAAAGACAAGATCCCTATGATTTCACTCATATGTAGGGTATAAAACAGAAAGCAACAAGTGAACTGACAAAACAAACAAATTCATTGACACAGATGACAGTGTGGTGGTTACCAGAGGGGAACAGGGTAGAGTGAGGATGAAGAATGAAGGGGGTCAAATATATGGTGACAGAAAGAGAGGAGACTTTGGGTGGTGCGACACCGTGCAATATACAGATGATGTATTATGGGATTCCACACCTGAAACTTACATGTTATTAACCAATATTACCCCAATACATTTCATTTAAAAAAATTGAAGTCACAATGATAAATTCTAAATCATATCACATTAGGAAGATACTTACTATTAATGAATTATTAGATTACCTCACTCAATTTTTAGAGTTAACTTCTCATATAATTTTTAAAATTAAATCTTTATTATTCAGATTATTAGATTTGTTTCTCTTTTTTTCCCCTCTATAGCACTCCTCCAACCAGTTCCTACCCTTTCCTCCCTCCCATTGTCCTCATCCATAGGTGTATGATTTTTGTCTAGTCTCTCCCTATACACTCCTCACCCCTTTCCCCCTGAGAATGATCAGTCCACTCCCTTTCTGTGCTCCTGATTCTATTATATTCACCAGTTTATTCTGTTGATCAAATTTTTAATTCACTTAATTTTTAGATTCACTTGTTGATAGATATGTATTTGTTGTTCATAATTTTTTGCCTTTTACCTTTTTCTTCTTCCTCTTCTAAAAGAGTACCTTTCAGCATTTCATATAATACTGGTTTGGAGTTGATGAACACCTTTAGCTTTTTCTTCTCTGTGAAGCTCTTTATCTGCCCTTCAATTCTGAATGATAGCTTTGCTGGACAGAGTATTCTTGGTTGTAGGTTCTTGCTATTCATCACTTTGAATATTTCTTGCCACTCCCGTCTGGCCTGCATCATTTCTGTTGAGAAATCAGCTGACAGTTGTATGGGTCCTCCCTTGTAGGTAATGAACTGTTTTTCTCTTGCTGCTTTTAATATTCTCTCTTTGTCTTTTGCTCTTGGTATTTTAATTATGATGTGTCTTGGTGTGGTCCTCTTTGGATTTCTTTTATATGGGGTTCTGTGTGCTTCATGGACTTGTAAGTCTATTTCTTTTACCAGATGTGGGAAGTTTTCAGTCATTATTTCTTTAAATAGGTTTTCAGTATCTTGCTCTCTCTCTTTTCCTGGCACCCCCACAATTCTGATGTTGGTACGCTTGAAGCTGTCCCAGAGGCTCCTTACATTATCTTCACATTTTTGGATTCTTTTCTCTTCTTGCTTTTCCAGTTGAATGTTTTCTGCTTCTTTATATTTCAAATTTTTGACTTGATTCTTGCCTTCCTCTAGTCTGCTGTTAGAACTCTGTATAATATTTTTTATTTCAGTCATTGTCTCTAGTATGTCCTTTTTCATCTCCTCTTGGGTGTCACTAAATTTATCCAACTTTTCTAGCATATTCTTGAAAAACCTTATAAGCGTGGTTTTGAACTCTATATCCAGTCGTTTTTTTCACTCCATTTCTTTTGTTTGTAATCCCTTCCCTTGTCTCAGCATTTTCACTATGCTGGGGAAACTTCTGTGTTGAATTCAGCTCTATGATACCAGACTTGCAAAACCGAAGAAGCCTCTGTTGAGCTTGGGAAGGGTGGAGTCTCAGGGCTTAAGGGACCGCCTTGCCTTCCAGTCGGCCCCACCCTCCACGGCCCCTGAGTCTTCACGTGACTGGGTTATCACTGGAGCGGTCCTTGTGCGCGTGCCCGCAGTGCCTCTAGACCTCTGCCTTTCCGGTTCCCCTGCGCTCCAGGACCACACGAGTCTGGGTCCCCATGGTTTCACCCGAAACAGGGGCTTAGTGGAGTCATAAGTGGCACAGTTGGGAGGGTCTGTCTCCCACCCACTTGCGCAAGCCAGCGGCACAATCAGCAATCTGTCCTCTGCACAGTGCCATCAGATGCCTGATCTTTTTCGACTCTCCTAAATTTCGGTGCACCTTTCCCTTTTCACAGTCCAAACTCCCCCCGTATGAGTTTCGGCTGCATCTGGAGTTTAGTGTCGTAAGATAAGGGGTTCAATGCCTTTGAGAGTCTCCATTTCCCTCCTGCCAGAGAAAACCAGCCAGGTATTCTGGCTCCTGCTCTCTCCATGCACGTGTCTCCGTACCTCAGCTTTTTGCAGCTCCTCTGGGTCTCTGTGAGCCCCTCTCCTTCCCTCTAGCTGTAGAACTTCTACTCAGCCAGCTTTCCTGTGGTTCTGGATGATGTCTGTTCTGTCTTTTAGTTGTAGTTTTGAAATTGTGTGAGGCAGCAGTGTTGGTGTTTACCTATGCCGCCATCTTGGATTCTCTCCCTCATATAATTTTTAAAGTTGCCTCATTGACTTACTCAAGGTTGAAAATCTACCAAAGGAGTGGGCTGCCTACGATTCTTGATGGTGACCTTGCTAGGATTTGGGGCCAGAGCCATTCACACAGGCTCACAAGAGCTGGCTCTGCAATCTCTTCTCAATCCAACATTCTGTGCCTCATAGAAGTAATTTGAAATTGGCTTGGTGTGTGTATTTACACCAATGAAATCTGCAAATGCTACAAGTCAGGGCTTTTTGAATTGGTTGTTAAACCCTAACCAGCACACCACTGCCATGACCTCTATTTATAATTGCTATACCAATGACTTCACCCAAAAAGGAATGTTTACATAGCGAGAGACCCTTCTAATCTCTACTCACAGAAGTATTCAATCCTTATATCACTTGTTTGGATTCTGTATTTCTTAAGATATATAACTGCAACTCTAAAGACTTAACTTTGATGGATTTCTGCATTCTTTTACCTTCCTAAGATCACGCATCTCTTATAATCATGGAAATAAAATCTGAGTCTAGGCCTACTTTCTCAGCTTTGTCCAGTTCGGTCATGACCTTAAGGTTGTTCTAGGTCTCGCCCTCCTTCCCTCTCAACCTCCAACCCACTGCACACCCCCCTGCAGCATCTAGCTCACAATCCTCTCACTGTAAACTTTGCTCATTCCTTCTTTCTTGTTTAGGGTCCAGATGAAGGCTCCTTTTGCAGACAAGTCATCTCTTCACAGCTTGGGGCACAGCCACCCTTCCCCCCTACCTGCAGGTCTTCAGGCCGGTGAGCCATCAGAGCCACTTCCCTTAACACCTGGCACCAGCATGTGGACAAAGAACTCATGCTGTTGTGCTGATCCTGGTGACTCAGGCTGTAAAACTGCAGGCCAAGTTGTTAAACCCAGATTCAGGTAGACAGTCAAAGAGGGCCAAGGTTGCCCTGCATCTGGGTTTTGGCAGACAGAAGTTTCCCCATCTGTGGGAGCTGTGGTGTGGCCTTTCCCTCCAGGAGGCAATGCCGGTATAATTTATTGGGCCATAATTGTTGAAAGGAACAGTCCTCCAGGCCATTCAGTCAGGCCAAAAATGTTTCTTTATTGTGCATTCTTAGTGTTCTCAGCCCTGTGCTATGTGGGGTGTGTGTGTGTGTGTGTGTGTGTGTGTGTGTGTGTTTTGAGGGGAGAGTTACAAAAAACCAAGACCTAAGCCCAATTCGGTAGCTTATGTGTCAAGCAACAATAGAAAGCAGAATCTGCTAAAAAAGTAGAGAGAGAAAATGCTAAAGAATTTCAAAGGAAGAACTACTCATAGTGGCCTTGCATTTCACAAGAATTTGAAGGATGAAGGGATTCAGTCAGTGAAAAGCAAGATCAGGGCACCTCACTTGGGATGAGAGCTCACAGGATGAGAGCTCAGAGGATGGCTACAAAAGGGCCTATGACAGATTCAGGGAAGTTGTAGGTAAGGAATTCCTCAAATGCAGGCTCTTGGGGAGGTTCTTTTGAGAGAAGAGCTGAAGATGTGGGCAGAGGCCTCATATGAGAGGACCTTGAATGACGGGCAAGGGAATCTGAAATCCATCTGTAAGAAACAGGAATCCCGTGCAAAGTTTTAAAGGAGAGGAGTGGTATGATCTGGTTTGTATCACTGAAGGCAACATTGGGCTTTTCCTTCTCACTGAGGAGGTATTTTCTCTGAGTTTTATCAATGTGCCTAAGTTGCCAGTCTGAGGGTCACGAGTGAAGAAAGAAGGGTGGGTGTGTTCCCAAGATCATCTCTTATGTGCTCTCTGGGTGCTCACTGGGCTGTTATGGAAACAGTTACCATCTGCAGTAGATGTCAGCGATAATGATGTGATTCATTAATCCTATATAATAAAGAGCTAATATGCTAAGTAGACCGAATAGCAGAAGGACCAGAGATGAGGACAACCACAGCCCCTCGCTCTGGTTGGCCCCACCCTTAGCGGAGACCCCCCCAACCTGGAACCCCCATCAGGGCAGGCTGGCCAGCCCCCACCCATGCACTGGGCCTCTATCCTATATAATAAAAGGATAATATACAAATTGACCCTAATAGCAGAACAACCAGAACGACCACTGGACCAGTTACTATGAGGTGCAATGACCACCTTTCCCTGGCCAGCAGGCTCCAATGGAAATGGAGAACTGGGGTGAGTGGTGGTGGGGGCGGGGCAGGGACAGGGAGCAGGCAGAATGGCTGACCTCTTGGTCCCTCTCCCCCAGCTGTCAGGCTCCAATCACCTGATGCGAATGGGGAACCAAGGATGGATGATGGAGGGAGGCAGGGGTGGCTGCAGGTAGCCAGGGAAGATGGCCCTGATCACAGGCCAGGACTAGGGACAATACCTGTGCATGAATTTCGTGCGCTGAGCCTCTAGTCTTATATAATAAAGAGCTAATATACTAAGTAGACCAAATAGCAGAAAGACCATCTGGACGACCTTCTAGATGAAGCCAGGACTGCAAGGACCAGCTGAGGCTGTGAAGGGCTATGAGGGCCGGCAGAGGTAGCCAGGGCTGCGAGGACTGAGCACCTTGCATGGATTTCATGCATCAGACCTCTAGTAATAATAATCACAAAAGTATCAAATATAGGTAAAATTTATTGAGTATGTGCTAGACCTGGAGCAAAGCACTCTACATGTATGATTTTGTGAAATACATCAGTCCTATGAAATAGATATTGTTGTTATCCCCATTTTATGGATGAGAAAACTAAAGCACAGAGAAGTGAGGTCACACAACCAGGAAGTAGCAGGGGGAAGATGAGAGCCCAGCACCGGGACTCCAGAGCTTTGCCTTTTTTTTACTGTGTGTACCCTCTTCCGAGAAGGGGCACTTCCTGTATGAGTAGTTCCCAGGGAGGCTGGATGTCATTGGTAGGTGGTTGGAGGGCCACATCCAGAGGGCGCTGGAGAATGAATTGAGAAAGCTTCATGAGCGGTTTCTAGGTGTCTAATGTAAGTCACAGGCTCTGACATTTTTGTCCCATATTTTTGCCCCACATTCTGTTAAAGAAAACATAAAGTCAATGTTTAAAAGCAGGTGGTTTTTTAAAAATCCAGAATTCTAGATTCTTTCAGAAGCTAGATATCTGTCAATAATGCGTTTGCATTCCTTCTGAGCAACAGGCAGCTGGAGTAGTGTGCTGCCCCCACACTAAAGGGCTTTTGCTCTCGTGTTCACAGTCCCTCATCACTCACTCAGAGTGTGCACTTACACCCAGCCCCATTGATCCATTCATGTTACCTATTGGTCTCTAGAGGTTTTTGATTCTGAGACCCCGTTGACAGATGCTTTCCCTAACAATCACGGGTGAAGTGAAAGTGAAAGGAATAGCAAGAAAATGGATAACATCAAGGTCCAGAAAGACATAGTCAACAGATATGCAATTAGTAAAAGTTTAAAAGAGATAAATGTAAAGTCTTATAATTGTTCATTAAATCAATTGAGGATTCAGAGATATGTCTTAAAAGTAATAAACACTCTCCCACACAAGTTTTATTTGGTGAAAACCTCAATATAAATCAACAGTATGATGTGAATGTCAAAAAAAGCTGTGACTTTAGGCTATATTAACACAAGTCTATAGAAACATTTTGCTTCCTTGGCAGGGGTGGGGCCATTTAGATATTTCTAATATCATTTGCAGGCCATACAAAATTATCAACTTAAAAATTAGCTTGTTATATTTGATCAAACATTTAATGTGTGGCAGGGCCAGACCAAAGGATTTCACAGGCCTTATGCAGCCTGTTGGCCAGACGTTCCCCACTCCTGGATTAGAGATACACTGCCCAGCCTTTAGGAAGAGTATGGATTAATTTCCAGGGTGGAGTCTGAGGGAGGACAGACACTGGCACAGTGTAAGGAAGCTGCCCAGAGCTGCCCTGAAACAGGAGGTAGTATGTGTTCCCTGGAAGCAGGATGACCCTTGGCAGAAAAGGTGGAGGGGTAGATGGGAATGATCAGAGGGTGATTGGTCTTAAAGAACCTCATGTCCATGAAGACCCCCAGACCCCCATTTCAGGATTCCATGTGCTAGAAATCTCTTTGGAGAAAGGGAAATGAGTATTAACCTCTGTGTGTTTCCTGTGTGAGAGCTATACACACAGTACTAGTTTGGGAGCCAGCACTGGTTACCTGTGAAAGCCTCTGGTGACGCTAGCTCTGAAAGCTGGGGACTCTGTCCTAATCTCACCCTCTGAGGGCCCCGTGGTGTTCCAGACGTGTGTTGGTGGGTTGGGCTGAAGATGGCATTTTGCTCCACCTCCTAGGTTTGTGGCATTGCCAACTTTTCAGTAGAGGCATGGCGCCCATTCAGGAGAAGCACAGGCTCTGAGGAATTACATGACAGCCAGTATATACAAACCACTTGCAGTTATGAGGGTCTCTGTGAGGTCTCAAACCAAGTCTGGAGGCCTGCTCCTTGACCACACTTAGTAACTGCTAGGTGAGCAGTGGGTCAGGAGTATCTGGTGCACCTGATCACAGCACACTGTGTGTGTGTGTGTGTGTGTGTGTGTGTGTGTGTGTGTGTGTTAGAGAGAGAGAGAGAGAGAGAGAAACACTCTGTGGTGGGAAAGAATATAGACTCTGGAGTCAGCCACCCTGCGTTCAAATGCTGATCCAAGCTACTACCTTGTTTCCCCGAAAATAAGACAGTGTCTTATATTAATTTTTTAAAAAAATATATTTTATTGATTTTTTACAGAGAGGAAGGGAGAGAGATAGAAAGTCAGAAACATCGATGAGAGAGAGACATCGATCAGCTGCCTCCTGCACGCCCCACAGTGGAGATGTGCCCGCAAGCAAGGTACATGCCCCCAACCGTAATCGAACCTGGGACCTTTCAGTCCGCAAGCCGACGCTCTATCCACTGAGCCAAACCGGTCTGGGCTGTCTTATATTAATTTTTGCTCCCAAAGATGTGCTAGGTCTTATTTTCAGGGGATGTTTTATTTTTCCATGAAGAAGAATATGGCACACATTTATTGTTGAACAAAAAAAAGGAAATTTATTATATGTATACAGTACAGTAGTTGTCATCACAAACCAGCTCACTGATTAGACGCAGTGCAGCCAGAGCTGTTCAGGCAGTGCGAGGTCTCTTTAAATCAGGAGTCAGAGACCTTATAGTAGCTTCGGGGGCCTTATATTCTGGGGAGGCCTTATGTTCGGGGGAGGCCTTGTTATTGGGGAGGTCTTATTTTCAGTGGGATGCCTTATATTACAATGAGAGGCAAAACTGAAAGGTCTTATTTTCGGGGGATGTCTTACTTTTGGGGAAACAGGGTAATGTGTAGACTGAGGATAATCACACCAACATACAAGACAATATGTAATGTATTTGTAACTTTAGTAAATGATCAACAGAAAAGAACCTAAGACTTAGTTTTTTACAATTATTTTTAAGATCAGACAATTATTTTTTATCCTGCTATGGCTTTTGCCTATGAAACTGCTTGGATTTCAGCCACTTTGACCCTTTAAAAAAACACATGTTGAGGAGATTGGATAGAGATATTGGAAAATATGATCTCCCATTATGGGCAGGCTCTACCTCCATTTACATGGGGAAATCAGCAGCAATTTTAGAAAGAAGCCCCTTATTCACCTTTGAACCCACGATCTCCTGGAAGAGGCGCCTCAGAAGTGCCACCCGTGGGTCCTCACACGTGCCAAGCAGGCCCCACCCTTGTTTCTTCTCCTGAAACTCTCTTTCCTCAGAAATGCCTAATTTTAGCCTCTCTCTTCATTGGAATATTGCCTTGTTAGAGGAAGCTTCCTTGAGCAGCCCAACCAGGACCGCCTCTTTCCCCGTGTACTGAGTTATCTTCCTTGCTGAACACCACCTGACACACCATGTAATTACCATCTTTCCTGCCTCACTGAGAGTAGGGACTTGGGGGTAAGCAGGCCTCTTTCCCAGGGCCTGGGATCGGCTGGCATATAGTAAGTCTCAGTGGACACTTCTGGGTTGTGTGGTTACAATGGCTCTCTGGCTTCCCAGAAAAACTATGTCCCAAACCATCCTGAGTAACTTGGAGTAATGGGTTTGCAGCCAAATGGCTGTTCGCTGCGAGAGATCGCTGCCCTCTTGGCCTCGGGTGGCTGTTCTGTGTTCGGCTCCTCTGCCTTTTGCCCTTCTCCTGCTGCTAAGGTTAAACAATAACAGCAAGAGACTGAGAACAGGAGCTGGACCTCCAGGAGAACAAGACATTTACTCACATAAAGGGAAGCGGGCAAAGTGCCCCACTTCTACTGCGCCGCGCAGAGTAATCCCTGGAAATGGGGAGCACTTACCTGTCCCATATTTCAATGGCCCAATTGTCTGGCCCCGCAGAGCTGTTAAGGCTGTTTACCGATGGGCTTTCACACTCAAGCAAGGACAACGCAGCTGGAGGGAAGCCTTTCCCATGTCTCTGCTCTCAGCCATGGCGTTTTATTCTCGTGTAAGATCATGTTTGCTCCTTTGGCCCTTAAAGAGCTGATCCTGTTGAAGCAATTAGTCACCAGCAGTTCACGTGCTGTCGAAACCTGTCTTTCAAAGCTGCATTTGGCATTAGCAAGAAACAACTAGCTTGGAGGGCTTTGGTGTTGGCATTTGGCCTCGTTGGGCAGGGGGAGCTTTTGAGCTGACAGTTCACAGTATCTTCTGATGGAAAGTGGTCAGAGGGATATGGCTGTGGGTCTTCAATGAGAGAACGTTTTTGGATTGCCATGAATGTAATTATGCTTTGCATGACATTGATTTAAAAACTCCAACTGATAAAAGTAAACAACTCACAGGGTAGGGGGACTGAGGAGGAAACAGAACATGTAGACTCCAGTAAGGTCACTCAGCAATTAGCTACATGCTGTTCTGTCTTGTCTTTCATAACGGGTGCGGCACATGCAGCGCTTGTCCTTGTCACCAGAGCTCCACAGCTGCCTCTGGCCTCAGAGAGCAGACCGAGGCTCTCCCCTGGGAATCCCTTTCCCTCGGGGAGTGGAAACATGCAAGTGTATGTTTGGTGATTCCTCGTGTAGTCATTGCCCATTTACTGGACTAAAAACTGGCTGAGGCCCAGGTGAGAGATGGTCAGAGAGCGTGGCCTTCTATTAAGGACCCTCGAGCATGTTATAAATTACTTTTGGGATAGCATGCACTCCATGCCCATCTCTGTGTTGCAGAGCCTGTCCCACTCAGCCAGACAGTGGGTCCTCCAATGGTGGTGTCTATGAGTCGTTCCTGGGCCTAGCAGGTGCCTGGCACGGGTGCTCAGTGATGGCTGTTGGATAGAATTAAATAATTATAAAACTGGACTTTAGAAATGGAGGGACTTCAAAGTTCGGCTAGGCCAGTGATTGGCAAACTGTGGCTCCTAAGCCACATGGGGCTCTCGAGCTGTGGTTTGCCGCTCTGCTGACTAATGAGTTTGCCGACCACTGGGATAGGGGCTTAATCACAAGGAACAACAACAGCCTGTAATTATTGGAATTGAGAGTCTTCAGTGGTCTGCAAATTCATTAGTCAACAGAGCCGCAGTTTGCCAACCACTGGGCTAGGCCAAGAAACTGCTCGTAGAGAAGGGCTTGAGGAGGTAAAGGAATTTGCCTAAGATCCCAGAAGGTTGGCAGCCACCAGGGCTTTGGCTTCCTTGCCAAACCTTTCTCCCACTAGGAAAACAGACGTTTCAGAGCCAGATGTGGCCTTGGCATTCGTGTGTGTATGTGTGTGTGTGTATTTCTTTCTGCTTGTAGTCCTGTATTTATTTTAAAAGTATGAAAAGACATTCCTCTAACACTCATTTTATGGGTGAAGAGGTTGAGGTCCACAGTCACCTCGTAGTTGCCCAGGGTCACACAGCTGGGTATGAGGCTGGCAGAGTCCCAGTCCCTAGGACCTAAGCCTGGGGTGTTTCTGGTGGACTGAGCACCAGGCCCACAGAGCACTGGGAACCTCCACAGTGCCTTTGGGAAGGTACGACTATACCATCCAACCACAATGAAACACTCACTGAGGGCAAAGGTACGACTACACCATCCAACATAATAAAACACTTCCTGCACAGTCTTAGCACACACTAGTACTCGGTGCTCAGAAAGTATTCGTTGAATGACTGGAATAGGAGGGTGCTTTAAGGTGGACCAAGTAGATAGTGGCTAACGAACAAAATAGATCTAGAGACATTGAAGCATGCAACAGACTGATGTATTTCAGAGGGAAAAGGGAAGCAGGAAGAGATTAATCAAAGAACTTATATGCATATATGCATAGCCCATGGACAGACAATAGTGTGGAGAAGGCCTGGGTGGGAGTGGGGGGTGAGAGCAGGATGGAGGGGGTCATTGGGAGGATAAAAGGGGACATCTGTGATACTTTCAACAATAAAGATAAAATTTAAAAAATATAGCATAAAGAACAACAAACACTTTAACAGAATATTTATGTCTAAATGAGTCTTATCTTTCAGATAATCCACCTTTGAGGCTATATACATTTATTTCAGTATTCTGCTTTGTTCAAGATACTTTTAAACACTCTCTTTTGACATTTCCTCCTGAGTTCTTCAATTAAGTAATATAAAACCAAGGTTTCATCACTTTATAGTCACATCTTTTTTACCTAAACCTCTCAAATTCCTCATTATATTCATCATATTTTCTTTATTTAAAGATGCTAATTAAATGTCTTTTGTATGCCAGCATCACTGACTTTAAGATTAGAATCCAATCATACTATAAAAAAAGAGTAGTGAATGTTCATTGAATGCCAGGCACTATTTGTAAGCACTTCATATAAAATGATTGATTAATCTCCATAACAACTTTACATGGCAGGTGTGGAAACTGAGGTAGAGAGAGTTAAAGAGATTGTCCTATGACATAAAGCTGGGAAGAGATGGGTTATTGAGCTTCCTAATACCAGTGTTTTGAAGTCTGCATCTGGTAGATTGCTTGTCTCCATTTTGTTTAGTTCTTTTTCTGGATGTTGTTCTTTTTCTTTTTTTCATTTGGGACATATTTCTTTGTCTTCTCATTTTGGCTGCTTCCCGTGTTTGTTTCTATGCATTAATTAGGTAGAACTGCTACAGCGCCCAGTCTTGTTAGAGTGGTCTTGTGTAGTAGGTGTACTGTGGGACCCAGTGGTGCAGTCTTCCTGGTCACCTGAGCCAGGTGTGTCCCTTGTATAGGTTGTGTGCCCTGTTGTAGTTGAGCCTTGATTGCTGTTGGCACATCAGTAGGAGGGGTTGGCACTCAGGCTGATTGGTTGAGAGGGCTAGCTGAGACTGCAGAGGAGGAGCTGTTGTGCAGGGGCTGACCCCACAGAGCAGGATTTGCTTTAGTGGGACTCTGGTGCCTCCGAGTCCACCCGTTGGGTGTGTTATTTGTGGAAGTGGTTGGGTGATGCTCTGGTGTGGTCAGAAGCTGGCTACTGCATATGTTGGTTCTGGGTTCTCTTGGGGGGAGCTCTGATGCAGGGCAAGGTCAGCCACTTGGTATGAACTACAAAGTGATCCATAGATGGTTGCCACTTGCACCATTTGTATGGAAAAGCCACTGGAAATGGCTTGGCTGAGATGGAATCTCAGGAACCACTGGGGTGGGTGGGGTAAACAGGGTTTACCAGGTTGATGGCAACTCAGATATGGCGCTTGCCTGTGCTGGGTGGGGGACAGACTCAACAGGAAACAATGTCTTCTGCCAGCTCTTCTGTCTGATAGAAAGCTGCCCGTGTAGCCCTCACCCTGAAGCCAGACAATTCAGCTCCTTCCTGTTTGTCCCTGGTGCCTTTCTAGCTGCTGCCCCAGCTCTGGGGCTCTAGCTGGAGCTCTGAGGAGTGAGTCCAAGTAAGTCCATGTGGGACTCCAGCAGCCCTCCGTCTCACTCAGCCACAGTTCCCACTGGTTTTCACAGCCAGGAGTGCCGGGGACCTCACTTCCCAGCACTAGAACCCTGGGCTGGGAGCCTGGGAGTGGGGCTGGGAACCCTGGGTCCTCAAGGGCACCTCTGCAGCTGAGATATCCTTCCCATTTTTAACCTCCACCCAAGGATGTGGGACCAGCCTGTTCAGCATCTCTGCCCTTCCTGCCAGTCTCCATGTGGCTGCTTCTTTCTGTCCTTAGTTACAGGACTTGTGTTCAGCTAGACTTCAGGCAGTTGTCAATGGGGGTTGTCCTGTTGTTTAGTTGTAATTTTGATGTGGTTGTGGGAGGAGGTGAGCCACCGCTGTTACCTACACTGCCACCTTGACCTTCATGTGTTTTTTTTAAATTAAATCTTTATTATATTACATTTGTCTCTCTTTTTTCCCCTCCATAACTCCCCTCCACCCCGCTCCCACCCCTCCCTCTACCCTTACCTTTCCCCCCAATTGATGAGTCCATAGGTGTATGATTTTTGTCCAGTCACGCCCTGTACTCCCCTCCCCCCTTTCCCCCTGAGAATTACCAGTCCACTCCCTTTCTGTGCTCCTGATTCTATTATATTCACCAGTTTATTCTGTTCATCAGATTTTTAATTCACTTAATTTTTAGATTCACTTGTTGATAGATATGTATTTGTTATTCATAATTTTTTTATCTTTTACCTTTTTCTTCTTCCTCTTCTAAAAGAGTACCTTTCAGCATTTCATATAATACTGGTTTGGAGTTGGTGAACTCCTTTAGCTTTTTCTTATCTGTGAAGTTCTTTATCTGCCCTTCAATTCTGAATGTTAGCTTTGCTGGATAGAGTATTCTTGATTGTAGATTCTTGCTATTCATCACGTTGAATATTTTTTGCCACTCCTGTCTGGCCTGCATTGTTTCTGTTGAAAAATCAGCTGACAGTTCTATGGGTACTCCCTTGTAGGTAATTAATTCTTTTTTCTTGCTGCTTTTAATATTTTCTCTTTGTCTTTTGCTCTTGGTATTTTAATGATGATGTGTCTTGGTGTAGTCCTCTTTGGATTCCTTTTATATGGGGTTCTGTGTGCTTCCTGGACTTGTAAGTATTTCTTTTACCAGATGTGGGAAGTTTTCAGTCATTATTTCTTGAAATAGGTTTTCAGTATCTTGCTCTCTCTCTTCTGGCATCCCCACAGTTCTGATGTTGGTACACTTGAAGCTGTCCCAGAGGCTCCTTACATTATCTTCACATTGTTGGATTTTTTTCTCTTCTTGCTTTTCCAGTTGAGTGTTTTCTGATTCTTTATATTTCAAATTTTTTACTTCATTCTTGCATTCCGCTAGTCTGCTGTTAGGTCTCTGTATGATATTTTTTATTTCAGTCAGTGTATGTTTAATTTCTATTTGCTCCTTATCATCTCTAGTTGGATCTTTTGCATCTCTAGTTGGTCCTTTTGCATCTCCTCTTGGGACTTGATAAATTTATCCATCTTTTCTAGCATATTCTTGAAAAACCTTATAAGCATGGTTTTGAACTCTATATCCAGTCGTTTGTTTTCCTCCATTTCTTTCGTTTGTGATCCCTTCCCTTGTCTCGGCATTTTCACTATGCTGGAAGAACTTCTGTGTTGGATTCAGCCTTATGATACCAGACTTGAAAAACCGCAAAAGCCTCTATTGAGCTTGGGATGGGTGGAGTCTCAGGGCTTAAGGGACAGCCTTGCCTTCCAGTCGGGCCTGCCCTCCATGGCCCCTCAGTCTCACGTGACTGGGTAGTCGCTGGAGCGGTGCCTGTGCGCGCGCGCTTTCTCACAGTATCTCTATACTGCTGCCTTTCCACTTCCCCTGTGCTATGGGACCACACGAGTCTGGGTCCCCAGGGTTTCACCCGAAACTGGGGTTTAGTGAAGTTAGAAGTGGCACAGTTGGGAAGGTCTGTCTCCCGCCCTCTCGTGAAAGCCAGCGGCACAATCAGCAGTCTGTCCTCTGTGGCGCAGTGCTGTGCGTACCACCAGAATTCTGCTCTTTTGCGACTTTCCTAAATTTCTGTGCACTTCTCCCCCTTCACAGTCCAAACTGCCCCCCCGAATGAGTTTCAACTGGGTCAGAGGTTTAGTGTTGTAGAATAAGGAGTTCAGTGCCTTTGAGAGTCTCCGTCTCCTCCCCACCAGAGAAGGCCAGCCAGGCTCGCCGTCACTCACTCTCTCCACAGCTTTTTGCAGCTCCTCTGGGTATCCCTGAGCCCCTCTCTTTCCCTCTAGTTGTAGAACTTACACTCCGACAGCTTTCCTGTGGTTCTGGATGATGTCTGTCCTGTCTTTTAGTTGTAGTTTTGAAATTGTTGTACGAGGCAGCAGTGTAGGTGTTTACCTATGCCGCCATCTTGGATTCTCCTCCCCCCCCCAAATCCTTTCTGATTGGTGTTTCTAGGTTTTTTTTTAAATTAAATCTTTATTATTAAGATTATTACATTTGTTTTTCTTTTTTCCCCTCCATAGCACCACTCCACCCAGCTCCCACCCTTCCCTCCCTCCCGTTGACCTCATCCATAGGTGTATGATTTTTGTCCAGTCTCTCCCTGTATACCCCACACCCCTTTCCCCCTGACCTTCATGTTTTGTTTTGTTTTTAATCCAGGGATGTTTACCTTAAAAAACAAAAAACTACAATGTGTTTTATTTTAGAAATATGTTCTTTTATTTTTCCAGCCTTATTGAAGTAGAAGTGACAATTAAAATTGTATATATTTAAGGTGTACAACCTGATGACTTGTTATACATATACATTGTGAAATAATCAAGGTAATTAACATGCCCATTACTTCATATAGTATTTATCTTTTTATTTTCTTTTTGTGGTGAAAATATGTATGATCTACTTTCTTAGTACATTTTAAGTATATAAAATAGTATTGTTACCTATAGTTACATTGTTGTACATGTATTTACCTTTTATGTACCTTGGTAAAATTTTGCTCTTTCCTTCATGTGGATCTTCATATATTTTTGTAAAGTTTATTCCTGGGGAATATATATACTTGTGCACACACACACACACACACACATTCATATTTTTATATATTTAAATAAAATTGTTATAACTGCCACTTGAATGGGATCTTTTTTCTCCTCATTTATTTTCAAATGGAATATTAACAGTGAATATTCATTTACTTATCCAGCACATACTTATTTACTGTGTGCTAGGATCAGGAATGTGTTAGTGTACAAAACAGGCACAGTCTGTATAGAGTATGAATAAATTCTAAAATATTGGACATTCTTGCATTTCTGGGCCAAGCCCTGTTTGGTAATAGAATATTATTATTTTAATATATTGTACTGATAGGTTAGATTTGGTTCTATTCTATTTACGATGTTTGTTTACAAACTGCAGACAAATAGCTTGAGCGAGACTAGTTTGGCCTGGCACATGTGCACATGTGTGTTTATGTTAGTTTTGTAAAATAAATTGGAAACCTTGCCATTTTCCCCTATAGTTTGTATAGCATTGGAATTAAGTGTTTCATTCTTATTCCTTGACAATCACATTAAATCATAAGTTCAAGCTAGAACTGAGAAAAGGCCCCAGGTTTCCTGGATCTCAGACCTTTGAAAGAATTTATGGAAATGGAATAGAATGGAGATTTATACAACAATAAGCCAGATGACAAGGAATGAATTTCTTTTTTTGGTCTTATTCCTTCTCAGGGGAAATAGCAGTCATGTGTGTTCACTTTGAAAGGCCTGGCTTTTTTTTTTCTGGAGAGCACACCCTCATCCTAGTCCTGTTCCGTGCTTTTGGCCAGTATAAGATGGGACTAATGCTTTGGGGCAGGGGTGCCTGAGTGGCTTTGGATGAGGTGGGTAGAAAACTCCTGTGACATGAAGCAGGGGACCAACAGCAGCGTCATTGCTGTCCCTTTCTCATAGGACCTCCGGCATCGGACACAAATAAGTGTCAGTGTCTCCTGCTTCGTGTCTTCTTCCTCTGCTTCTTTCTGAATTTGTACATGGGAGCTAAGGCTGTCAGGCCAGTCCCATGCCTGCTGCACAGTCCCATGTCAGGGCTGACCTGTGAGTCCAAAGCCCTGGTTCTGTGACATAATTCTCCTATTCATGCTTTTGTTTATATTCCTTAATGTGTCTTCTAATTGTTCTAAAACAAATATATTCTTATTGATTTCAGAGAGGAAGGGAGAGGGAGGGAGGGAGGGAGGAAGAGAGAGAGAGAGAGAAACATCGATGATGAGAATCATTAATTGGCTGCCTCCTGCACACCCCTACTAGGGATCAAGCCTGCAACCCAGGCATGTGCCCTGACCTCTTGGTTCCTGAGTCGAGACTCAACCGCTGAGCCACACCTGGCTGGGCCCAATTTTTAAATTTAAACATCCTTACCCCTATCTTTCCTGACTAAAAATCTTGAAGCACAAAGGGCACTTAAAACTCTTTCCAATAGCCTTTGTATTCATTTTTATTTTTTTCCTCTTTAAAAAAAATTTTGCTTAAAGCAGTGGTTCTCAACCTTTCTAATGCCACAACCCTTTAATACAGTTCCTCATGTTGTGGTGACTCCCAACCATGCAATTATTTTCATTGCTACTTCATAACTGTGATTTTGCTACTGTTATGCATTGTAATGTAAATACCTGTGTTTTCCGATGGTCTTAGGCGACCCTGCTAGCAGTTCTCAAGCCTTAAAGTATTACAAAGAGTAGTACATATGTCTCCTTTTATTCCCCATTGACCCTCCCCTGGCCTCCCCTTCCCCCCAGTATCTTGCATTCATTGGTTATGCTTATATGCATGCATACAAGTCCTTCGGTTGATCTCTTACCTCCCCTCCCCAACCCTCCCCAGCCTTCCCACTGTAATTTTAAAAAATCTTTATTGTTGAGAGTATCATAGATGTCTCCCCCCTCCCCCCGCCATTTTCCTCTTCCACCTGGTTCCTACCCCACCCCAGGCCTCCACCCTATTGTCTGTGTCCATAGATAAGATCTGTGGTTAATCTGTTCCCACTCTGTTTCCCTTCTTCCCTTTGAGATTCATCAGTCTGTTCCATGCTTCCATGCCTCTGATTCTATTTTATTCACCAGTTTATTTTGTTCATTAGATTTCTTATTTGTTTTGATTTTTAGATTCAATCGTTGATAGATATGTATTTGTTGCCATTTTCTTGTTTATATATTTTTTTATTTCCCCTCCTCCTCTTCCTCCTCTTCCTCCTCCTCCTGTTCTCCTTGGCATTTTAATTATGATGTGTCTTGGCATGGCCTCTTTGGGTTCTTCTTGTTTGGGACTCTGTGCTTCCTGGACTTGTAAATGTATTTCTTTCACCGGGTAGGGGAAATTTTGTCATTATTTCTTCAAATAGGTTTTCAATATCTTACTCTCTCTCATCTCCTTCTGGCATTCCCAAAAGAGAATGTTGGAACATTTGAAGTTGTCCCAGGGCTCCTTACACTATCTTCATATTTTTGGATTATTTTTTCTTTTTGCTCATCTGATTGGGTATTTTGTGCTTCCTCATATTCCAAATCACTTATTTGATTCTCAGAATCCTCTACGCTACTATTGAATTCCTATAAATTATTCTCTATTTCAATTAGTGTATACTTAATATCTGACTGGTCCTTTTTCATGTCTCTGACATTCTCACTAAGATCCTTGAAAGTTTCATGAAGATCCTTGAGTAACCTTACAAACATGCTTTTAAACTCTATATCCAGTAGTTTTCGTGCTTCTATTTCTTTCATTTGTGGCATGTTTCTTTGTCATCACATTTTGGCTGCTTCCCTGTGTTTGTCTCTATGTATTAGGTAGAGCTGCTGTGTCTCCTGGAATTGGTAGAGTGGCCTTGTGTAGCAGGTGTCCTGAGCTGGGCGCAGCCTCTCCAGTCATCTGAGCTGGGCGCTCTAGGTGCACCCCTGTGGGCTGTGTGCACTGTCTTGTAGTTAGTTGAGCCTTGATTGCTGTTGAAGTCCTTGGGAGGAGTTGACCTCCAGGCCAGTTGGCTGTGAGGACCAGCTGTGACTGACATGGGAGAGCTGCTGTGCAGGAGGCGAGGCCCAGGTGTAAAGCAAGGCAGGCTGGTGCTAGTGCTGGGTCTTGGGCCTTTTATTTATAGGTTTGGGACATGCTGTCACCATCTGCAGCTCTTTGAGAGATTTCAGCAAAGTCTGAAACCAGGGCTGGCCATTAATATGGGAAAGCTGCTGTAAACAGGTTGGGTGGAGCTGCAAATTGAGTGGGGTCTCAGCGAAGCTGTGTGCTCCAGACTGATTGAGACTCAGATCTTGCTGCCTGTCAGTCCTGTGACAGGGGAGGTCCCAGCACAGGAACAATGACCCTTGTGAGTACCCCCATCTGGGAGAAAGCCACCCCAAGTTCCTGCTCTGATGAATAGTCCAATCTACTGAACAGTCCAATTCCTCCTCATATGTGTGTGAGTCCTCCAGCACTGGAGCTCAGAACAAGAGGATCTTGTAGGTTTGTGCAAGAGCCTTTAAGAAAAACACCTGGGATTCTGGCAGCCTCTTTGTCACTCAGTCCCAATCCCCGCTGGTTTTTACAGCCTGAGGTTAAGGGGACTTCTCTTCCCAGCTCTGGGAGCTTGGGCTGTGGGTCTGGCGTGGGTCTGGGACCCCTTGCTTTTCTGGGAGGCCTCCGCAGAGACCATCTCCCTTCCAATTAAAAAAGCCGCACGTGGGTGCCTGGCCAGGTGTTTCACGCCTCCACTGTCCCGTGCCAGTCTCAGTGTGCTTTCTTTCTTCTTTCCTTCTCTAGTTGTCGGACTTCCATTCAGTCAGCTTTTAGGTGACCCTGGATGATGGCTGTTCTGTATTTTTTTAAAAAATATATTTTATTGATTTTTTACAGAGAGGAAGGGAGAGGGATAGAGAGTTAGAAACATCGATGTGCTGCCTCCTGCACACCCCCCAGCTGGGAATGTGCCTGCAACCAAGATATGTGCTCTTGACCAGAATCGAACCTGGGACCCTTCAGTCCGCAGGCTGACGCTCTATCCACTGAACCAAGCCGGTTTCGGTGCTGTTCTGTATTTTAGTTGTAATTTTGATGAGGTTGTGGGAGGTGGCTAGTATAGGCATTTACTTATGCCAGTGGTCGGCAAACTAATTAGTCAATGGAGCGACCACTGACCTATGCCACCATCTTCCAATTCTGAAAATTGTACATTTTATTTATTTACTTACTTTTTAAGTTAAATATTTATTATTCAGATTATTACATTTGTTTCTCTTTTTCCACCTCCATAGCTCCCCTCCACCCAGCTCCCACCCCTCCTTCTACCCTTATCTCCCCCACATTGACCTCATCCATAGGTGTATGATTTTTGTCCATTCTCTCCCTGCATCCCCCTCACCCTTTTCCCCCTGAGAATTATCAGTCCACTCCCTTTCTGTGCTCCTGATTCTATTATATTCACCAGTTTATTCTGTTGAGCAAATTTTTAATTAACTTAATTTTTAGATTCACTTGTTGATAGATATGTATTTGTTATTCATAATTTTTATCTTTACTGTTTTCTTCTTCCTCTTCTTAAAGAAGAAGTTTCAGCATTTCATATAATACTGGTTTGGTGTTGATGAACTCCTTTAGCTTTTACTTATCTGTGAAGCTCTTTATCTGCCCTTCAATTCTGAATGATAGCTTTGCTAGATAGAGTATTTTTGGTTGTAAGTCCTTGGTATTCATCACGTTGAATATTTCTTGCCATTCCCGTCTGGCCTGCATTGTTTCTGTTGAGAAATCAGCTGACAATAATATGGGTGCTCTCTTGTAGGTAATTAACTGCTTTTCTCTTGCTGCTTTTTAAAAAAATATATATTTAATATTTAATATATATACATATATATTATCTCTGGGTTAAGACATTTTAATATACATAATGTATAGTACTTCATATAATTTATTAATGTCATTTACTATAGGGCACTGTAATTAATTCAGTGACATCAATATTGACCTCACACAAGGATAAAAGCTGGGTTTTCTTGTGTACCAAGTTCAAAACATGTACTGAAGAGTTATCACACACAACAGTTATAGGAGATCAGTTTTAAGGATGACTCAAGTTTACAGTAGTTGCTTCACATGGTTTTCCCTCAAGACTTGAATGCCACCCAGTGTTGCCATGTTTGTGCAAATGCCAGGTCTGGACTTACCAACTACCTCCTTTTACCAGCCCCACTTTTGCCTGTTTACTGCTGCTGCTGCTAGATTCGCCAGATGATTTTGAAGAGAAGAGTCTTATCATGAACTTAGAAACATCAGACAGTTCATGGTTGGAATTCAGCATATTCATCGACTGCTCCATCTCCCGTCTCATGTCAGGATCACTTGTGTTAACCACTTTGGGCAGAAGTACAAATATCAACAATGGAAGAACCATCATCATAACCATTGGGTTCATCAGAAAGTCTGTCCAGCCCCATGATTCCCTTTTAATAAAGTAAGAAGGTGGGCCTGAAGATTTCATTTGAAGCGGATAGGGCAGTCTGACCACTTCTGATGTTTTAATATAATTCACATATCTTGCTCTCATTTTTCCTTTTGAAGTAATATCCACTTGAATGGGATCAAACTTTTAAGCAGGAGATATAACTTCCACTACATAAGATCCAGATGGTATATCATGAACCACAAAACTCCCATCTGTCTTAAGGAAGCCGATGTTCTCCTCTCCATCCACTAGCACTTGGGCCTCCGAGATTCAGTCCTGAGGGTTCACTCCGGGAACAACTGCGCGCCCCTCAATCTTGAAGCGATCTCCCAGGCCGACCCCAAGCCCTGCTGACCCCTCGGCAGAAGCGCTGGGTGCCTCCGAGCTGTGGGCTCTCCCTGCCAGCTGCAGCAGCAGCAGGATGCAGAGCAAGACCCACTGGGTAGCCGCCATGACAGCAGCTCTCAGTCTATTTTATTGATATTTTACAGAGAGGAAGGGAGAGGATAGAGAAGTACAAACATCAATGAGAGAGACATCGATTAGCTGCCTCTTGCACGCTCCCCACCGGGGATGTGCCCACAACCAAGATACATACCTTTAACGGAAATCGAACCTGGAACCTTTCAGTCCACAGGCCAACGCTCTATCCACTGAGACAAACCAGTTTCGGCTCTCTTGCTTCTTTTAATATTCTCTCTTTGTCTTTTGCTCTTGGTATTTTAATTATGATGTGTCTTGGTGTGGTCCTCTTTCGATTCCTTGTATTTGGGGTTCTCTGTGTTTCCTGGACTTGCAAGTCTAATTCTTTCACCAGATGTGGGAAGTTTTCAGTCATTATTTCTTTTTTCTTTTTTTTTAATTAAATTAAATCTTTATTATTCAGATTATTACATTTGTTTCTCTTTTTTCGCCTTCCTAGCACCCCTCCACCCAGCTCCCACCCTTCCTTCTGCCCTTACCTCCCTCCCATTGACCTCATCCATAAGTGTATGATTTTTGTCCAGTCTCTTCCTGTACACCCCTTACCCCTTTCCCCCTGAGAATTATCAGTCCACTCCTTTTCTGTGCTCCTGATTCTATTATATTCACCAGTTTATTCTGTTGATCAAATTTTTAATTCACTTAATTTTTAGATTCACTTGTTGATAGATATGTATTTGTTATTCATAATTTTTTGGCTTTTACCTTTTTCTTCTTCCTCTTTTAAAAGAGAACCTTTCAGCATTTCGTATAATACTGGTTTGGAGTTGATGAACTCCTTTAGCTTTTTCTTCTCTGTGAAGGTCTTTATCTGCCCTTCAATTCTGAATGATAGCTTTGCTGGATAGATTATTCTTGGTTGTAGGTTCTTGCTATTCATCACGTTGAATATTTCCTGCCACTCCCGTCTGGCCTGCATCGTTTCTGTTGAGAAATCAGCTGATAGTCATATGGGTGTTCCCTTCTAGGTTATGAACTGTTTTTCTCTTGCTGCTTTTAATGTTCTCTCTTTGTCTTTTGCTCTTGGTATTTTAATTATGATGTGCCTTGGTGTGGTCCTCTTTGGATTCCTTTTATATAGGGTTCTGTGTGCTTCCTGGACTTGTAAGTCTATTTCTTTTACCAGATGTGGGAAGTTTTCAGTCATTATTTCTTTAAATAGATTTTCAGTATCTTGCTCTCTCTCTTCTTCTGGCACCCCCACAATTCTGATATTGGTACGCTTGAAGCTGTCCCAGAGGCTCCTTACATTATCTTCACATTTTTGGATTCTTTTCTCTTCTTGCTTTTCCAGTTGAATGTTTTCTGCTTCTTTATATTTCAAATTTTTGACTTGATTCTTGCCTTTCTCTAGTCTGCTGTTAGGACTCTGTATAATATATTTTATTTCAGTCAGTGTATGTTTAATTTCTAGTTGGTGCTTTTTCATCTCTAGTTGCACCTTTTCCATCTCTAGTTGGATCTTTTGCATCTCTAGTTGGTCCTTTTGCATCTTCTCTTGGGACTTGATAAATTTATCCATCTTTTCTAGCATATTCTTGAAAAACCTTATAAGTGTGGTTTTGAACTCTATATCCAGTCGTTTTTTTCCCTCCATTTCTTTTGTTTGTGATCCCTTCCCTTGTCTCGGCATTTTCACTATGCCGGGGAAACTTCTGTATTGAATTCAGCCTTATGATACCAGACTTGCAAAACTGAAGAAGCCTCTGTTGAGCTTGGGAGGGGTCGAGTCCCAGGGCTTAAGGGACCGCCTTGCCTTCCAGTCGGCCCCGCCCTCCATGGCCCCTGAGTCTCACATGACTGGGTAATTGCTGGAGTGGTCCTTGTGCCCACGCACCCGCAGTGCCTCTACACCGCTGCCTTTCCAGCTCCCCTGTGCACCAGGACCACACGAGTCTAGGTCTCCAGGGTTTCGCCTGAAACAGGGGCTTAGTGGAGTCATAAGTGGCACAGTTGGGAGGGTCTGTCTCCCGCCCACTTGCGCAAGCCAGTGGCACAATCAGCAGTCTGTCTATCATGCAGTGCCATGCCCGACCAGTCCTCTGATCTTTTGCGACTCTCCTAAATTTCGGTGCACCTCTCCCTTTTCACAGTCCAAACTCCCCCCGTATGAGTTTCGGCTGCATCTGGGGTTTAGTGTCGTAAGATAAGGGGTTCAATGCCGTTGGGAGTCTCCATTTCCCTCCCGCCAGAGAAAGCCAGCCAGGTACTCCGGCACCCGCTCTCTCTGCGCGCGCGTCTCCATACCTCAGCTTTTTGCAGCTCCTCTGGGTTTCTGTGAGCCCCTCTCTTTCCTTCTCACTGTAGAACTTACACTCAGCTAGCTTTCCTGTGGTTCTGGATGATGTCCGTTCTGTCTTTCAGTTGTAGTTTTGAAATTGTTGTGCGAGGCAGCAGTGTAGGTGTTTACCTATGCCGCCATCTTGGATTCTCCTCTGTGTATATTTTTGATGACAGTATTTTATCAGATGTATTTTTTTGCAAATATTTTCTCTCAGCCCATGGCTTGTTTTTTGTTTACCAAAAATTGGCTGGTAATATCATAGAGGAGTCCTTCTAGGTTATGAATTGCTTCTCTATTACTGCTTTCAGATTCTTTGTCTTTTGACAGTTTGATTTAATGTGTTTCAGTCTGAATCTCTTTGAGATGATCCTACTTGCGGTTTGTTGATCTTATTGGATGTCATCAAAGTTGGGCCTTTCTTAGTAATTATTTATTTACATAATCTTTCTGCTTCTTTTTCTTCTCTCCCTCTGGAATTTCTCTTATGTATATATTGGTATGCTTGATGGTATCCCAAAGTTCTCTTAGGCTTTGTTCATTTGTCTTCATTCTTATTTTTCTTGTTCCTCAGATTAGATAATCTCTATTGATCTATTTTCATAGTTTCATATTCTTTTTTCTGCTGGTTCAAATCTGTTGTTGATCTCCTCTAATGAATATTTTCATTTGAGTTAATATAATTTTCAATTCCAGTGTGTCTGTTTTTTAAAATATATTTTTTCTTATTGATATCCTTTATTTGGTGAGATAAAATGCTTTCCCTTAGTTCTTTTTTTAAAATTTGAATTTATTGTGGTGACACTGGTTAACAAATTTATACAGGTTTCAGGTGCACGATTCTACAACACATCATCTGCACACTGTATTGTGTGTTCACCATGCCACGTCAAATCTCTGTCCAGCACCATTTATTCCCCCATATCCTTCTCCACCTCCCGGCCCCCCACTCCAGCAATCCCCATATTGGTGTACATGCCCAGGAGTTCATTCTCTTTTTTTATTTTTCTAGAGTCCCTTAGTTCTTTAGACATTATTTCAATGTTGAACATATGTAAAATGGCTGATTTATAGTCTTTGTCTAGTAAGTCCAATGCCTGGGCTTTCTCATGGACAGTTTTCTAATTGTTGCTCTTTTTTCCTCTAGGTATGGGCCATGTTTTCTTGTTGCTTGCATTCCTTGGGGTATGGGGATGGCATTAGGGTAAGTTAAAGTGTCACAAGGTTCACTAATCAAGATGCAGCTGTTTCTCTCTCTCTCTCTTTTTTTAAATGCTTCCCAAGTTGATTCAACTTTTGATTACTGACAAGAGTTCTGAAGAAGTTGGTTCTAACAGATTTTGCCAGATTTTAGTTGCTTTTTTAGAGGGGCACACGTTGGTGTTCCTTACTTTGTAATTTTCACTAATGTCTTTCCTGTAAATTGTTAAAAGCTGGTTTACTTTATAGTTACAATACTACTCTTCCAATTACCCACATTTCAAGTGCTCAATAGCCACAGGGGGTTAGTGGATACCATATTGGAAAGTGTAAGTCTCTCTCTCTCTCTCAAAAAAAAAAAAATCCAAGCAGTTATTTAAATGAATATAAATGAGAAATGAAGTCTCTAATCTAATGGCTTTCTTGTACTTTGGCTAGAATTGATTTTCATGGCAAGGTTAAGTACCCTATGAACTAACTGTAGGTATCAAATAATAACCACCACTTCTCAAGCACTTTACTTAATGCCAGGCAACATTTTAAGATTTACATGTATTAGCACTTTTATTCTTTACAACAACCTAATGGGGCAGGTATTCTTGTGCTTTAAAAATCAGAAAGCAAAGTATCCAGAAGTTAAGCAACTGACCTAATGTTTCACAGTTAAAAAGTTGCATAGCCAGGATTTAAAACTTGAAAGGCTTGCTTTAAAACCCAGGCTGTTAACCATCACTATATGCTACTTAGCAGTCCTTACAAGAGAGACTCAGAGAAAAATTATGTTGGCTCAGGGAGAACAGGGTGGTGAGGAAATAGCCCTACACATAATACTAAAAACATCAGAAAGTCCAAAGCACACTTACAAGAAAACAAACTCACATTTTTATTGAGTGCTATGTATCTTTATGTAGCACGTTACTTGACACTTATAAGCAGTCAGTGAATATTTGTTGAGTAAGTGAATGATTGATGCATATTTACACATTGTACTAGGTCTTTTAAAAATTTATTGATTTTAGAAAGAGAGGAAGGCGGGGGGAGAGAAGAACATCAATTTTGTTATTTATGTATTCATTGCTTGATTTTGTATGTGCCCTGGCAGGGGATGGAACCTACAGCTTTGGTCTTTCGGGATGATGCTCTAACTAGCTGCGCTACTGGGTCAGGGCCACTGTGTTAGGTCTTTACAAAGGTCTCATTCCAAGTCATTTCATTTATTTATTAATCCTCACCCAAGGATGTTTATTCCATTGGTTTTTATTTTTATTTTTTATTTTTTTTTCTTAAATTAATTTTTATTAATTTTTTTATACATATCTCCCCATTGCCCCCCCTCCCTCCCAGGCGTACCCCGACCCCCCAGTGTCTGTGATCATTGGTTATGTTTATAAGCATGCATACAAGTCCTTTGATTGATCACTTATTTACCTCACCTAACTTTAATCTTTCTGCTATAATTTCACAGTCTGTTTGATGCTTTATGATTTTTGTCCTTCTGAGAATTATCAGTCTACTCCCTTTCTGTGCTCCTGATTCTATTATATTCACCAGTTTATTCTGTTGATCAGATTTTTAATTCACTTAATTTTTAGATTCACTTGTTGATAGATGTGTATTTGTTGTTCATAATTTTTTGTCTTTTACCTTTTTCTTCTTCCTCTTCTAAAAGAGTACCTTTCAGCATTTCATATAATACTGGTTTGGCTTTTTCTTCTCTGTGAAGGTCTTTATCTGCCCTTCAATTCTGAATGATAGCTTTGCTGGATAGATTATTCTTGGTTGTAGGTTCTTGTTGTTCATCATGTTGAATATTTCTTGCCACGCCCGTCTGGCCTGCATCGTTTCTGTTGAGAAATCAGCTGACAGTCGTATGGGTGTTCCCTTGTAGGTAATAAACTGTTTTTCTCTTGCTGCTTTTAATATTCTCTCTTTCTCTTTTGCTCTTGGCATTTTAATTATGATGTGTCTTGGTGTAGTCCTCTTTGGATTCCTTTTCTTTGGGGTTCTGTGTGCTTCCTGGACTTGTAAGTCTATTTCTTTTACCAGATGTGGGAAGTTTTCAGTCATTATTTCTTTAAACAGGTTTTCAGTATCTTGCTCTCTCTCTTCTTCTGGCACCCCCACAATTCTGATGTTGGTACGCTTGAAGCTGTCCCAGAGGCTCCTTACATTATCTTCACATTTTTGGATTCTTTTCTCTTCTTGCTTTTCCAGTTGAATGTTTTCTGCTTCTTTATATTTCAAATTTTTGACTTGATCCTTGCCTTTCCCTAGTCTGCTGTTAGTACTCTGTATAATAGTTTTTATTTCAGTCAGTGTATTTATCATCTCCTCTTGGGTCTCACTAAATTTATCCATCTTTTCTAGCATATTCTTGCAAAACCTTATAAGCGTGGTTTTGAACTCTATATCCAGTCGTTTTTTTTCCTCCATTTCTTTTGCTTGTAATCCCTTCCCTTGTCTCGGCATTTTCACTGTGCCGGGGAAACTTCTGTGCTGGATTCAGCCGAAGAAGCCTCGGTTGAGCTTGGGAGGGGTGGAGTCTCAGGGCTTAAGGGAGCGCCTTGCCTTCCAGTCGGCCCCACCCTCCATGGCCCCTGAGTCTCACGTGACTGGGTAATGGCTGGAGTGGTCCTTGTGCGCGCGCGCACCCACAGTGCCTCTAACCACTGCCTTTCCGGCTCCCCTGCGAACCAGGACCACACGAGTCTAGGTCTCCAGGGTTTCGCCCAAAACAGGGGCTTAGTGGAGTCAGAAGTGGCACAGTTGGGAGGGTCTGTCTCCCGCCCACTCGCGAAAGCCAGCGGCACAATCAGCAATCTGTCCTCCGCGTGGTGCCGTGCGCGACCAGACCTCCGATCCTTTGCAACTCCCCTAAATTTCCGTGCACTTCTCCCTTTGACAGTCCAAACTCCCCCCGTATGAGTTTCAGCTGGATCTGGGGTTTAGTGTCGCAGGACAAGGGGTTCAATGCCTTTGAGAGTCTCCGTCTCCCTCCCGCCAGAGAAAGGCAGCCAGGTACTCCGGCACCCGCTCTCTCCTCGCACGTGTCTCCGTACCTCAGCTTTTTGCAGCTCCTCTGGGTCTCTGTGAGCTCCTCTCTTTCCCTCTAGTTGTAGAACTTCCACTCAGCCAGCTTTCCTGTGGTTCTGGATGATGTCTGTTCTGTCTTTTAGTTGTAGTTTTGAAATTGTTGTGCGAGGCAGCAGTATAGGTGTTTACCTATGCCGCCATCTTGGATTTCTCATTCCATTGCTTTTTAAAAGAGAGAGTGGAAGGGAAGGAGGGAAAGAGGGAGAGGGAGAAGGAGAGGCAGAGAGAAAGAGAAAGGGTTAGGCAGAGAGAGAGACAGAGAGACACCAGGGTCGGGGATAGATTATGCAACCTGAGGACCAGACCTTTGACCGGCAATCAAACCCTCAACTCTTTGGTGGCCAGGATGATATTCTAACCATCTAGTAACACTGGCCAGGCCATGCCAAGTTATTTTTTTTAAAAAATATATTTTATTGATTTTTTACCGAGAGGAAGGGAGAGGGATAGTAAGTCAGAAACATTGATGAGAGAGAGAGACATCGATCAGCCGCCTTCTGCACGCCCCCTACTGGAGTTGTGCCCGCAAGCAAGGTACATGCCCCCGACCGGAATCGAACCCGGGACCTTTCAGTCCACAGGCTGGTGCTCTATCCACTGAGCCAAACCGGTCTTGGCCCAAGTCATTTTTTTAAACACTTTTTAAAAAAATTCTTGATTTCAGAGGGGAAGGGAGAGGGAGAGAGAGATAGAAACATCAATGATGAGAGTCATTGATTGGCTGCCTCCTGCACACTCCCCCCTGAGGATTGAGTGCACAACCCTGGCATGAGCCCTGACTGGTAATCCAATTATGACCTCCTGGTTCACAGGTGTTCGCTCAACAACTGAGCCATACAGGCCAGGCCTAAGTCATGTTAAAGAGGAGGAACTGAAGCTCAGAGTTGTGGAGTCATTTTCCCTGTTGAGAGGATTAGTTCAGGGATTTAAAACTCAATCCTCAAATTCCAGGTCTCCTACACCAGTGGTTGGCAAACTGCGGCTCACGCTCAGGCCACATGTGGCTCGCGAGCCGTGGTTTGCCTCTCTGTTGACTAATGAGTTTGCCGATCACTGACCTAGGCTCTCAATTCCAATAATTACAGACTGTTGTTTTGTGATTAAGCACCTATCCCAGTAGTCAGCAAACCCATTAGTCAAGAGAGCAACAAACCGCGGCTCTCAAGCCACATGTGGCTCGCGAGTGGCAGTTTGCTGACCACTTCCCTACACTATAGCTTTTTCTGAGTTAAAAAAGGGTCAGAGTCACAAAGGATAAAAGCTAACACCATACCACATGATCACATTTCATTTATTTGCATGTAGATTATGTGATTAGAGATGGGGAATGTAAGGGGCCCAGCTGTGGCAGGCTGGGTATCCTTTTCTCTTGTCCACTTAGGGGACTGACTTCCAAGAATGGAGAAGAAGAGTTCAGACAATGAGCAATTATAGCTGTAGTGGCACTCAGATCCTTGGTCACCTGCCCTTCCTAGGCCTGATTGCTGCAGAGAACTGGAGGAGTGTGAAAGGCTTTGATTGAGCAAACATTCATTTAGCATCTCCTAAAAGAAGGCATACACCCCAATAAACAATTATGTGATATTCTTTTTTTTCATAGAAACATGGGTTTATTTTGATAGAGACATACAGAATACAAAGAGCTGAAATAAATGAGTGATCATTAACCTAAAATAATAGAACATTTTATTATGTGATACATTCTGATTGTATAAATTACAATGAGGAAATATGCAAATATTTTGAGAGAGAAAAGGATGGAGCAGCAACGAACTTTCTGGAAGTTTAGAGAAAACTTTTTAAAGGGCTTTGACTTTGAACTGAATCTTTAAACATGAGTGGTTGTAGAAGGAAAGCTCTCTAGATGGAGGCATGAACATGGTTTTAAGTTAGATTTGTTTGGCCAGAGTACAAGGTTATAAGGAGAATGGCTGTTGGAAGGCTGTTTGGGAGTGGATGGTAGAGGAATTGAAGGACCAGGGAATTGATTGTGTTTCTACTTTTTTTTTTTTAAATATATTTTATTGATTTTTTACAGAGAGGAAGGGAGAGGGATAGAAAATCAGAAACATCCATGAGAGAGAGACATCGATCAGCCGCCTCCTGCACGCCCCACTGTGGGGATGTGCCCACAAGCAAGGTACATGCCCCCAAGCAGAATCGAACCCGGGACCCTTCAGTCCGCAAGCTGACGCTCTATCCACTGAGCCAAACCGGTCTCGGCGATTGTGTTTCTACTTCAGCAAGGCATCCCATGTTGAGGGGTACTGCCCAAAGAAGGAGAAGAACCGGAGTTGGGGAAATTAGATGTGATGGAGGTCTAAATTATACCTGATGGGATGAAGAGGCAGGAGAGATTTAAGAGAGAATTGAGAGAACCTGGTGATCAATTAGCTGTGTGGGTAAGAAAGGGATAAAGTCAGAAAGAATTATTTCTATTAATGGAGATAGAAAAAGGAGGAGGAATAGACTGGACCTGGGTGTTTAAGCGAGGGCGAGTTCTGTTTTGAAAATCACTGGGCCTGCGGATTATCCCCAGGGGCTGAACTGAGAGTTTCAAGCCTAAACCTCGAGAGGGAATTAGGGTCAGAAACAGATCTGAGAGTTATCAAGTGAGAGATGAATTCATGGACCTCAAATTGGTCACCTAGGAGGAGCATATAGAGAGACAAAAGGCTTGTGTAGAGTGTCAGTGGAGGAGGACAGGGGAGGTGCTCCTAAACCAAAGAGGCTACAAAGGAGGCAAGAGGCTGAGACGTGTCAAAGTCAAGGTAATGAGAAGTTTCAGATGCTGAGAAAAGATGAGGTCGGGTAGTGACTGAAAACTGGTTATTGGATTTGACAATTGAAGTTTTCCTGTTAGTGAGGTCAGGGGTCTGGATTGGAAGATGTCTGGTTGGTGTTCGCAGTGGTGGTTCAGGGATGTTCCAACTTCCAGGTAGATTAGGGGGTGAGGAGAGCGTGTCCCCTGCTCAGACAGGAGCTTGGAGATGTGGTGGCTCCAAGAAACCCTGCAGCAGAACAAGGCTGGCTAGTTTTGTGATGGAACTCATGAAAAAGTCACATATTGAAGAAAATTATATATGATTTTATTATCTGCGGTTTTATTTTCTTAGTGAGATGCTATTAGTCAAGTTTAATACTTCATATTTTCCAACATTGGGAAAACTTCAACCATACAGAAATGTTGAAAAGTATTATGTAGCAAACATCCATTTATTGACTACCTTTCTACAATTAACAGTTTGCTCTATTTGTCTTATCTACTCATCTTTCCATTCATTTTTTGATGCACTTCACTACAAGACATACACTTTACCAGTGTGCATATCATTAACTAGAACTCAATAATGTGTGCGTCAAAATAAAAAGAAAATCACGCAACTTGAGTGAAATATTCCCCGAGTTTTGACAAATTCATTTATCTGTGTAAGCCCTACTGTGGCTGGAACATCACTGTCAACTCAAAGTCCCATTTCCCTTCTCGTCAGTTTCCACTTCTCCCTTCTCCCACAAAGCCAACCCTTGTTTGGATTTTTTTTCACTATAGGTTGGTTTTGCCTGTTCTAGAACTTTATATATATGGAATCGTGTGGCCTGTACTTTTTCATATCTGGCTTCTTTCTCTCAGTAAAACGTTTTTGAGATAATTTCATCGGTAATGTCTTTCTTTTGCTGAGTACTATTCCAGTGTTTGCACCCATTTTAATCTGTATGCCTACTGTCAGCTGCACTGTTTCCAGTTTTTGGCAACAGTGAGGAGCACTGGTCTGAGTAGTCTGATAGAGATCTTTCATAGGGCGGGTGCTTTCATTTCTTTTGGGTAAATACCAGGGCTGGAGTGGCTGGTCAAAGAATAGAGGGCTTCCTTTGAAGAAACGTCCAGGCCTCTTCCAAAGCACGGTCCATCTTATACTTCTCCTAGCAACGTTGCTTCACGTCCTCTCCAACACCGGGTGTTGCCACTTACCTCTTGGTCATTCTGGGGCAGTAACATCCCACTTCTCTGTGATGGATGATGTTGAATACTTGATCACGTGCTTATTGGCCATTCAAGTATTTTCCTGTGGAAGGCCATCTGCTTGTCTTTTCATTATTGAGTTGTCAGAGTTTTTAATACAGTAAGATCTAACTTAACTTTGTTGATAGGTTCTCGGAAATTGCCACTCTAACGATTTTACCATAGTCTGACTTACATAAGTAATAGCTAGGTTCCTAAGGCACACGTCTGGGCATCAGCTAACCTGTGGTGAAATTTAACTGTGGTGAAATCGGTTAGTGTAGCATTTTCAGGAAGCTATCCACAACAGAGAATTTGCTGTACATTCCGGGTGTCAGCTCTTTAGCAGACATGTGTTGTATGTTGTCCTGGATGGCGGCTTGTTTTGGAGTTCCATTCATCAATATTTTTTCTTTTATGGTTAGTGTATCAAACTCCTCTCTAAGAAACTCTTGCCTACCCCCAAGCTGTGAAAATATTCTCCTATGCTTTATTCTAGAAGCATAATAGTTTAGCTTTTATGTTATAGCCAGACCCATGTCTAATTTGTCCTCCACCCCCAGCCCCTGCAGAGATATCAAGCTGTTATATAGCATTGCCTATTGAAAAGACTTCCTCCTATTAGGTTGCTTTGGTGCCTTCGTAAAATATCAAACCACTTCATATTTAAATTTATTTTACTATTCATCAAACTGTTTTTATTCATACATTCTCTTAACATTCCCTCACAGATCACTGGGGTTGGCTATGTTTTCCAGTTGAGCAAACCAAGACAGAGCAGTTCAGGAGCTTGTCCAAGGGGACACAAAGCCAAGACAGAACTACTACTGAATCATAAAAGATGTTAACATTTTAAACCTGTTTTAACCAGTGGAAATATTATTAAATGAACATAATTTTATTTCAACACTGGCAGTATTTTTAGACTATCAGCCAAACACATGCCTCCCTTGCAGTCCTGTGTATGTCCAAAACAATATGTTATACACCTCTGCTTTGAAAGAGTGAAAAATTACAATGCTTGCTCCCCCAAATGGGGTAAGAATAATAGCTTCTAGCCAACGTTGTTTGGACTTCTAAAAATAGTAACTATTTGAAAAGCCTCATTGGTGAGTGGTACTTAATCAATAGTCTTGGGGTAAGATATTTTCTTTGGAAAAATAAAAATAAAAGTAGGAAAAGGTTTATCAGTGTCCCTCCTATTTATCTAAGAAAAATACATTCTGTAGTAGCTTTAATATGATTAAAATACCCTCTCATGCAAACTAATTTTTTTTTTTTAATCCTCACCCGGATATTTTTTCATTGATTTTTGGAGAGAGAGAAAGAGAGAAATATCAATGTTAGAGAAACACATTGATTGGTTGCCTCCTGCCTGAGCCCCGACCAGGGCCTGGGCCAGGGAGGAGCCTGCAACCGAGGTATATGCCCTTGATGGGAATCAAACCCCGGATCCCTTTGGTCCCCAGGCCGATACTCTATCCACTGAGCCAAACCAGCTAAGGCTTGAACTCATTTTTTCATGAGACAAAGTTAGAAGACTGACACTTCCTGATTTCAACACTGGTCAAAGCTACAGTAATCAGGATGGTCTGGACTGGCCTAACGTAGACATGTAGATCAGTGGGATAGAACCGAGAGTCCAAAAGCAAAACTGTACATTTATAGTGAATTCACTTTTGACAATGGTGCCAAGGCAATTCAATAGTGGAGAAAATAATCTTTATAACAGAGTGCAGGGACAACTGAACATTCCCATGCATGATTCTTAGTTTACATATACACAAAGTAAACTAAAAATGGACCAAAGACTGAAATGTAAGAGCAAAAACGCTTAGAAGACAAATAGGATGTTTTTTTGTGTGACCTTGGATAAGACAATGATTTCTGAGATATGAAACCATGAACTCAGCTGACAAAAAAAAAAATAAATTGAACTTCAAACAAATCAAAACATTTGTGCTTCAAAGGGTACTATTAAGAGAGTAAAAACACAACCCACAGAATAGAAACAAATATTTGTAAATCATCTATAATAATAAAAGCATAATATGCAAACTGACCGAATGGCCAAACAGTTGAAGGACTCTCTTGACATCCTTCCGGACGAAGCCAGGGCTGTGAGGGCTGAGGCATCCAGGACTGCAAAGGCCTACTCTTGCATGAATTTCCTGTATAGGGCCTTTAGTATATCTAATAAAAGACATATCTACAATATGTAAAGGGTGTTTACAACTCAATGATAAAAGGACAAATCATACAATTAAAAAATGGGCAAGGGATCTGAATATACATTTCTCCAAAGGAAAGTATAAATGGCCAAAAGCACATGAAAAGATGCTCTATGTCAGTCATAAGGAAATGCAAATCAAAACTACAATGAGATATCACTTCACGCTCACTAAGATGGCTATAGTCAAACAGAAACAGGTACTATCAAGACTGACAAAGATAGAAAGAAACCGGAACCCTCAAAGCTTGATGAAAATGGAAAAAAGTTTGACAGTTTCTCAAAAATTTAAACATGAGGTTATCATGTGACCCAGCAACTCTATTCTTAGGTATAAACTCCCCAAAACTGAAAAAAATTTATCTCTGAATGTTCATAGCAGTATTCATAATAGGCAAAAAGTATTAACCCAAATTTCCATCAACTGATGAATGAATAAACAAAATATGGTATATCCATACAATGGAATATTATTAGGCAAAAAGAAAAAAATTAAATGAAGTACTGATACATGCTACAAAATCGATAAACTTTAAAAACATGCTAAGTGAAAGAAGCCAGACACCAAAGAACATGAATTATATGACTCCACTTTTATGAATTTTCAAAATAGGCAAATGTACATAGGCAGATAATAGACTAGTAGTTGCCAGGGTGTGGGAATGGGATGAATTGGGATGTACAAGGTTTATTTTTTGGGGTAATGAAAATGTTCTTGGTTTAGATACAGTGATGGCTGCACAATTTTGTGAATATACTAAAATCACTGAATTGTATCCTTTAAAATGGAAAATTTTATGGTATATGAATTATCTCAATAATACTCCAAAAGAACAAGCAAGCATAGGAGTCCTTACAGTTTACCTAACCATAAAACAAAAACTTGAACCCCGTTCTATGATTTAATTCAGTTTTATAAATATTATCTTTTCTTCTTCAACAACAATCATTATGATAAAAATAGTAAGTAGTTATTAAACACTTATTAGGCATTGTACCAAGCATTTTATACTTGGTTTTCTCTCTCAAATCACATCAATAACCTTGTCCATTGATGCTATTATCCCATTTCACAGAAAAGAAATTGAAGCTCAAAGACGTTGAGTAATTTTCCCAAGATCATGGAAAGGAAAGCCTGACTCCTGAGGTTCTACTGTACCATTCCATCTTCCTTAAAACAGTGATGTTTTTGTTTCCAACATTATTATTTTTCAATGTGTTATACTGTTCTTCTGTCTCCAGTAACAAATTCGATATCATTTCGGGGTTCAGTATTAAATAATGATCTTTCTTTCTTAGTTTGTTGAGCACAGAGCAAAGACAGAAAAAATTCCCATATCACAAGCTTTTATTTGTATCAAATTACAGAGTACCATAAGTAAATATAAGATTATGATTTGAATATTATAATTTGGCAAGTTATTTAATTATCCAAAGTTTATGATATATTTGATTATACACTGAAGAGATGATTTGGCATAACTTGGCAAGATAAATATTTCTGTCCCTTATTTGGCTGTTTATTGTGTGTATATACGGTACATATATGTATGAATGTGTGTACACACACACACACACACACACACACACACACACCCTAAATTAAATATACTTGTATAAAAAGCTAAAGATTGATGTGTTAGGGTTAATTGCTTTAAAAATATCTATTATATTAAATTGCATCTGCATTCAAAGCAGAAATGTATAAAAACCTGATCAATTTGCTAAATAAACATGAATTTACAAAGTAATTGAAAATAAAAGTTTCTGTTAAAATGTTATATTCCTGTTTAATTGACATTTAAGTGGCACTATCACACTATGGAAATAAACATCATTTTTGAGTTTGTTGAGAGAATAAAGATTCTATTGAGCATTACTACACATTCTGAATTAAAATTGACCATTATTATATAGGAAAAGATAGCAGATCACTTTCTTCTGTGTTATGCTGGGAATCCTCAGAAAGTAGTCAGGCAGCATCTGCACCCCTGGGCCTGGGTTTCCTGCTTCCTCAGTGGAAGTCTGGCTTCTCGGGAAAGGTGCAGCCAGTCCGCCTAATTATGACGCTTGCTGCATAGTGGCCAGCACGGATGCACTCAGTCAGCGGCTTGTCACAGACCAGTTGAGACAGGAAACCTGAACCACAGACAAAGGGGAAGATGGTGAGCACCAGGCAATAGCATCAGAAATGTCACTGGGTCAGAGCAAAAGAATAGGCTGTGCACCTCCACCCTTCTTCAGCCTGGTAGGGAGGTCTTACCCCAAACATCATGAGCTGCCCCTGATACTTCTTTTAAAGAGCTCAAGGTGGGGCATGGCAACTAACTTTCGAAGTCTAAACATTCACTCTTTCCTTTAGCTTTGAGGTGGCTGTAAGTAAGAAATACTGGCCAAATAATATTTTCTTGGGTCTTTATAGCTGAGGCGTTACTAGTTATTTATCCTTCTCCCTGCCTCTCTGGATTTCCTCTGTGCTATTATTCCTAGCATATTGTTTTGGACAAAATACCATCATCTGGATGTCTCTCCAAGTACAAATTTGAGAGTTGAAAAGTTAGGAAGGACCGTACATCTCCCTTTTATACCCAAAGTAAGAGCAAGACAATTTCTATAGTTAAGTACCAGCTGAAACAGAATAAATAGAATAAAGTAGAAAACAGTTTTGAGGACTTTTGCTTATGACCCAGATGAAATGAAAGGAACCAGATTTACTTTTCTCCAGAAAAACTAAGATAAAGACAATGTACATGAAAAAAAGTTTTTCAAATATTGCACACAAATATCAGTCACAAATGGTCCACGAAAGGACATACAAGGAAAGCCGTAAAACAGCTCCAGCTCATTGCCTGGGGTACCAGGCCATGACACAAGGAGAACCACCAGGCAGAGCTCGACAGTCTCATTGAATTGAGAAGGTGGAAGTGGGAGTCCAAATGGGACGTAATTAAATATATAGGCAGACTGGTCAGGAAAAAAAGAGACAAGACATAAACCACCAATATTAGGAATAAGAGAGGTGATATCACTATAGAATCTATACCTAAAAGGATAATAAGGAAAATATATTGATTTTGTAATTAAAGTTTCCCATAAAGAAAATTCCAGGTCTAAATTGTGTCACAAACATTTAAGGAAAAAAAATGGAAAAGGAGGGAATATACCCAGTTTAGTCTATAAGCAAGAATTATTCTGATAACATATTCAGAAATGATGCAAATATTCTGAAGAAAATGTTAGCAAATCCAACCTAACAGTATATCTAAAAAGATAATAAATTATGATCAGGTAGAGTTTATCCTCGGAATGCAAGTTTTGTTTAACATTAAAAAAAAATCATTCAATATAATTTGCCATATTAACTATGAAAGTCGTAAGATCATCTTAGTGATGCAGAAAAAGCATTTGACAAAACCCAACATCCACTGCTAATAAAAACTTTCAGCAAACCAGGAATAGAAGGAAATTTCTTATGAAAAACTTCCACTTAATACCATTCTTAAAAGTTGATGACTCAAAGCTTTCCCCTTAGGATGAAGAACAAGGCAAGGATGTTTGCTCTTAAATACTGTGCTTGAGACTGTAGCCAGTGCAACAGGCAAACAAAAGAAATAGATAAAAGGCATCAAGACTGAAAAAGAGGGAGAAATCCAAGATGGCGGCATAGGTAAACACCTATACTGCTGCCTCGCACAACAATTTCAAAACTACAACTAAAAGACAGAACGGACATCATCCAGAACCACAGGAAAGCTGGCTGAGTGGAAGTTCTACAACTAGAGGGAAAGAGAGGGGCTCACAGAGACTCAGAGGAGCTGCAAAAAGCTGAGGTACGGAGACACGCGCGAGGAGAGAGCGGGTGCCGGAGTACCTGGCTGGCTTTCTCTGGCGGGAGGGAGACGGAGACTCTCAAAGGCATTGAACCCCTTGTCCTGCGACACTAAACCCCAGATCCAGCTGAAACTCATACGGGGGGAGTTTGGACTGTGAAAAGGGAGAAGTGCACGGAAATTTAGGGGAGTTGCAAAGGATCGGAGGTCTGGTCGCGCACGGCACCACGCGGAGGACAGATTGCTGATTGTGCCGCTGGCTTTCGCGAGTGGGCGGGAGACAGACCCTCCCAACTGTGCCACTTCTGACTCCACTAAGCCCCTGTTTTGGGCGAAACCCTGGGGACCTAGACTCGTGTGGTCCTGGTTCGCAGGGGAGCCGGAAAGGCAGCGGTTAGAGGTACTGCGGGTGCGCGCGCACAAGGACCGCTCCAGCCATTACCCAGTCACGTGAGACTCAGGGGCCGTGGAGGCTGGGGCCGACTGGAAGGCAAGGCCGTCCCTTAAGCCCTGAGACTCTACCCCTCCCAAGCTCAACAGAGGCTTCTTCGGCTGAATCCAGCACAGAAGTTTCCCCGGCACAGTGAAAATGCCGAGACAAGGGAAGGGATTACAAGCAAAAGAAATGGAGGAAAAAAAACGACTGGATATAGAGTTCAAAACCACGCTTATAAGGTTTTGCAAGAATATGCTAGAAAAGATGGATAAATTTAGTGAGACCCAAGAGGAGATGATAAATACACTGACTGAAATAAAAACTATTATACAGAGTACTAACAGCAGACTAGGGAAAGGCAAGGATCAAGTCAAAAATTTGAAATATAAAGAAGCAGAAAACATTCAACTGGAAAAGCAAGAAGAGAAAAGAATCCAAAAATGTGAAGATAATGTAAGGAGCCTCTGGGACAGCTTCAAGCGTACTAACATCAGAATTGTGGGGGTGCAGAAGAAGAGAGAGAGCAAGATACTGAAAACCTGTTTGAAGAAATGACTGAAAACTTCCCACATCTGGTAAAAGAAATAGACTTACAAGTCCAGGAAGCACACAGAACCCCAAAGAAAAGGAATCCAAAGAGGACTACACCAAGACACATCATAATTAAAATACCAAGAGCAAAAGACAAAGAGAGAATATTAAAAGCAGCAAGAGAAAAACAGTTTATTACCTACAAGGGAGCACCCATACGACTGTCAGCTGATTTCTCAACAGAAACGATGCAGGGCAGACGGGAGTGGCAAGAAATATTCAACGTGATGAACAACAAGAACCTACAACCAAGAATAATCTATCCAGCAAAGCTATCATTCAGAATTGAAGGGCAGATAAAGAGCTTCACAGAGAAGAAAAAGCTAAAGGAGTTCATCAACTCCAAACCAGTATTATATGAAATGCTGAAAGGTACTCTTTTAGAAGAGGAAGAAGAAAAAGGTAAAAGACAAAAAATTATGAACAACAAATACACTTCTATCAACAAGTGAATCTAAAAATTAAGTGAATTAAAAATCTGATCAACAGATTAAACTGGTGAATATAATATAATCAGGAGCACAGAAAGGGAGTAGACTGATAATTTTCAGGAGGACAAAAATCATAAAGCATCAAACAGACTGTGAAATTATAGCAGAAAGATTAAAGTTAGGTGAGGTAAATAAGTGATCAATCAAAGGACTTGTATGCATGCTTATAAACATAACCAATGATCACAGACACGGGGGGGTCGGGGTACGCCTGGGTGGGAGGGGGGGCAATGGGGAGATATGTATAAAAAATAAAAAAAAAATAAAAAAAAAATAAAAAGACTGAAAAAGAAGTAAAACAGTCTTTACTTGCAGATGGCGAGATTGTCTAGTTCAGTGGTTCTCAACCTGTGGGTCGCGACCCCTTTGGGGATCGAACGACCCTTTCACAGGGGTTGCCTAAGACCATCGGAAAATGCAGATATTTACATCACGATGCATAACAGTAGCAAAATTTCATGGTTGGGGGTCACCACCACATGAGGAACTGTATGCAAGGGTCGCGGCCTTAGGAAGGTTGAGAACCACTGCTCTAGTTCTATGGTTCTCAATAGTAGGCAGTTTTGCACCCCAGGGGACATGGAGACAATTAGGTTTATTATAACTAGGGTGGGAGTGCTACTGGCATGTAGAGTCCAGGGATGTTGCTAAATGTTCTGTAATGTCAATAATGTCAAGATTGAAGCATAAAGAAGATGTGGTACCTATACACAATGGAATGCTACTCAACCATAAAAAAAGGATGAAATAGTACCATTTACAACAGCATGGATGGACCTTGAGAATATTATGCTAAGTGAAATGTCAGAAAAAGTGAAGAACCATATGATTTCAGTTATATGTGGGATATAAAACTGAAACTTGTGAACATAAACAGCAGTGTGGTGGTTGCCAGAGGGATGGGAGTGGAGGGGGCAAAAAGTATGGTGACAGAAGATTTGACTTTGGGTGGTTGGCACACAGTGCAATTTACAGATCTTATAACATAGAAACCCACACCTGAAATCTACATGTTCATGTTGACCAATGTCAGCCCAATAAATTTAATTTAAAAATTGTAAAAATCCTATGTAGAAAATCTTATGAAAAAAAGTTCTAGAAAAAAGTCATTAGAATTACTAAGTGAGTTTGGTCAGGTTGCAGGATACAAGATCATTATATACTAGTAAAAACCAACTGAATTTTCATATTACTAATGTGTGTATATATAGCAATTATATATGCTAGCAATGAACAATTAGAAAATTATATTAAAATATTATTTACCATACCATCAAATGTGTGAAAAATCTAGGGATAAATCTAACAAAAGTGGTGTAAGATTTGCACACTGCAAATGACAAAACATGCTGAGAGAAATAAAAGAAATCTAAATAATTAAAGAGATACAGAGTGCTCATAAATCGGAGAATTCAATTTGTTATCAGCTCTGCAGAAATTTTTCTATTGATTCAAAATGCCAATAAAAATTCTAGCAGGATATTCTTACAGAAACAGATAAGTTGTTTCTAAAATTTATGTGGAAATTCAAAGGACTTAGATTAGTTAAAATACAAATTTGAAAAAAGAAGAACACTTGATTTAAAAACGTATAGAACTGAAATAATGGAGACAATATGGTATTGGCACAAAGCTAGATAAATAGATTAGCGAAACTGAACAGAGTCCAGATATGGTCAATTGATTTTTGACAAAGATATCAAAGCAATTCAATGGAGAAAAGACAGTCTTTTAAACAAATGGTCTTAGATCAGCATATGTAAAGAAAAACTTCAACCCTTACATCATCTACAAAAGTTAACTTGAAATGGATTACAGATCTAAATGTAAGAACTAAAATTATAAAACTCTGAGGAAAAAACTGGAAAAACATTTTAGTGCTTTTAAATTTGCCAAAGATAAGTTAAGACATAAAAAGTACAAACTTTTTTTATAAAAGAAAATATAATTTAGACTTTGCCAAATTAAACATTTTTGTACATCAATAACAAGAAACAGCCAACAGTTCTGGCAGGGGAGCTCAGTTGGTTAGTGTCCTGATATGCCCAGGTTATGAATTTGATCCTAGGGCAGGACACATATAAATGTATAAATAAGCAGAACAACAAATTGATGTTTTTTTCTCTCTCTTCCTTTAAAAATTAATAAAAGAAATAACCCAACAAAAAATGGGCAGAAGTATTGAATAAACTAAAGAAGATAAAAAGATGCCAAATAAGCACATGAGAAGATGTTTGACATCAGAGTGATTAGAAAACTGCAAATTAAAACCACAATTAAATACCAGTGCCTACCCACTAGAATGGCTAAAATAAAAAAGACTGACCATTCCAAGTGTTGACAAGGGTGTGGATCAATCGGAACAGTACTATACTGATTATTGGAATATAACATGATAAGATACCATTTGTTAGTGTCTTAAAAAGTTAAGCATACATTTATCTTATGACCCAGTTATTCTATTACTGGGTATTTAACCCAAGGTAAATGAAAGCATACATCCACACAAATAATTGCAAATAAATGCGACAGCTCTATTTGTAATAGCCCCAACTGGAAACAATCCAAATGGGAGTAAGAAGGACAGGAGGGCAGGGTCACAAAAGAAGGTGGATACAATGGCTATGTCCATAGGGATGGGTTCACAGGAGTACACATATGCCAATATTTGTAAAACTGTACACATTACATAGGTGCCATTTTCTGTATGTCAATTATACTACCATAAAACTATAAAAAAAGAAAATGAGTGTTGTAGTTACAAATAAGCTGCATGTATTAGGTCGGGCCTGGGGCTCCTTTCCCTCTGGGGGAAACCTGAGCTGCTGTGGCGGTGCTCAGATCCTCGGAAGAACAGATGGGAATGAGAAACTATTCCTAGCCAGGCTTCCAGGATTCCCACTCAGGCCCCGGCATGTGGAACGTGGGGGCGGACGAAGGTTAACTGAGAAGCTGTGGTACAATGACCTATAGAGAGCATTATATGAGATTTATGTCCTTTTTCCTCTGCCATGCTGACCACCCAGGCTTTCCCCCTGTTAGATTTGGGAAATGCTCTGTATCAGATAAAAAAAAGTAAGTATTCCCAACCAAAGGATAAAATTAACTTAGTAAACGGAGTGATGTGTTTTATAGACATGTGCTTAGAATGTGAAGTCACCCTCTCAAGAGGTTTAGTAAGAGCATTTTATCATTCAGTGTTCAGGTAACAGTCAAAGGTCAATATTCACATTCAGCCAAACTGTGAGGCTAAACGCTCAGCCCACCACAGCGAATGGAGCAGATGCCAAATTCAGAGTCAGATCAGCTTACAATGGAAACACGTCTATTAGGAGACTTATAAGCAACATCTGTTTTCCTCATTCCTCCTGGTATAATCCTTGTGAGAAAGAGAGACGCTCATGTTGATGAAATATTTTTGTGAAGCATAAGCACCAGCATCCTCTTGCTGAGAGAGCAGCTAGCTGAGGACTGATGTGGAGGACTCTGCAGAGGCATTTGCTTTGACAAGTGGAAACCTGGATGCAGAGAAAAGCTAAGATCTTTGTCCCAACTGAATATCAGTTTTTCAATAATCTATTTTTAAAAATCAAGTGAGACGAACTACAGATGTTATATAATCAATTATAAGTGGCCCCATGGCTGATGTGAATCCAAAAGTTGTGTAAAATGGTTTAAACAAAGGGAGCTTATATTTAAAGGCTCATAGAGAACCTTTTATAATTGAATGAATAAACATCCCCTAGATAATTTTTATTGTGTAAAATATAAATAACTTAAAAATTACCATTTAAAGTGTACAAGTCATACCATTAAATATATTTTTCAGTGTTGTGTAATTATCATTCTATCCATTCCCAGAACTTTTCTTCACTCCAACAGAAATGCTATATGTACTCATTAGGCAATAACTCTCTATTCCCCTCTGCTCTGCCCTTAGGTAACTGCTCTTCTACTTTCTAGCTCTATGAGTTTGTCTATTCTAGGGACTGCACATGAGGAGGGCCATACCATACTTGTCCTTTTGTGTCTGGGTTATTTCATTTAGTATGTTTCCCAGCATAATTTTTTAAGTTTACATTTTTTATTTTTAGCTGATCTAAAGTGTTAAAAACTTTCAAATTCAGAGAAAAGTTGCAAGAATAAAAATACAAAAAGCACCCACATATCTTTTGTCCAGATGTTATTAACACATTACTTTTTTTTGTGCACATACATTCTCTTTCTATATATTTTTCCCTTAACTATTGAGAGCAGGTTGCATTTATCATGTCTCTTTACCTTTAAATACGTCAGTGTGTCTTTCCTGAGAGGAAGGTTATTCTCTTACATAACCAGTCATCAGTGTCTGTAACACTGTCATAGTACTGTTATCTCATCTACTGTCCATATCGCAAATGACCAGTCATGTCCTTTAGAGCACTTTTTCCTTCCAGGATAGAATAGTCTAGGACTTATCATATTTTTAGTCTTCTTTAATCTGGAACATTTCCTCATTCTTTCACTTTTGTGACAAGGACATTTTTGAAGAATACAGTCATCTCCTTCTATTTCATAGAGTGATTCTCATTTTGGGTTTGTCTGATATTTCCTCTTGATTAAATTCCGATTATGCATTTCTTTATCAATAAGAAGGCACAGATTCCAAAACTGGAAAAATTATGTTGTGTCCTTTTCAGGACATCATATTTAGAAGCACATTGTGTCTAGCTGCTGTTCACTGGTGATGTTAATTTTGATCACTTGATGGAGTTGTCTTATTTCTCCATTCTATAGTTATTTTTTTCCCTTGCATATAACCAGCAGTCTGTTGATAGATACTTTGAGACTATGCAAATATTCTGTTCATCAAAAGCTGCCACCCAATCCCAGATTTAGTACCCATTCATGATTCTTAACAGAAGCAACTTATTACTGCAGGGATTTTCCAACACCAGGAAAAAACCTTTCATATTTATCAGCCAGCTCTTGGCTACCTACTATGTGTAAGAGCTTACCCCTGCTCACATTGACTAGTTTTAAACTATTTATTATCAAGAAGGAGACACAAATTCTTTTTTTTTTTTATCAATGGTGTATAATTCATTACAGTCCTTAATTTGGTGCTCAAAATGTCCCAGTTTTTGCGGGAGCAAAACTTTTTATAAACCTTCACACTGGCTCTGGTGTCCTTCGACATGCCTCTGCACTATTTGTGAACACTTCTTACTTTCTGGCACAATGTTATATGTACTTTACCCCAACCCTAGAATCAGCCATTTTTTCCAAAAATACTTGGTTCCTATTAGGGTGGAATGATATTAGAGACAAAGGTATTGGTGGTCGGTGAATGCTTTGATTCTGGACCCTGTCAGCGAATAGAGCTAGGATGTATGCATGGACACACTCACAGATAAACATACTCACTTATATACATTAAAGTGTACATATGTGTATGTGTATACACAGACCTATTTTAGAAAGTTAGTTGATACCAATACTTCCAATTCCAATCCATTCCCACAGGATCCTTTCTTACCTTCCCCCATTCCATTATCATTTTTATATTTATTCCTCAGTGAGAATTTTAGCTCCCAACAAGTCACACACTTACTTATTTGCTCAGTTTTAACACACCTAAAACTACTTCAAAATTGCTTTACCCTAATTCTAAAAAATAAATAAATAAATAAGTAAATATATATAATAAAAAGAGTTGATTTGGTTTGCTGTTTCCTATGTACTCAACTAGTGTCTTGAGTCAAGTTACTTAGATTAATTCTCTTTTCCACCACACGTTGGGGTGGCTCATTTTACTTAAGGTTGGAAAAAATGTTGGGTTTTGGTTTACTTCCAGTTTAAGTACTCCCCTTACTTCCAGTTTAAGTACTCCCCTTCTATCCTTGTTAAATTATTTTTTTAAAAAGTATGTAGAATATTAACATTTTAAAAAGTAAATCTCTACAAAAAATATATTCAGAGAAGTGTTATTTCCTTTTACTCTATACCCTCATGCCCCAATTTCACTATTTTCTGGTTTGTTTTCCTGTTTCTTGTCACAAAGGTAAGCAAATATATGTGCATGTTCTTATTTCCTCTTCTTTCTTTACACAGAAGGAGGTAGCACATATAATTTTTGCACTATGCTTTTTCCCCTTAAAATATCTCCTGGAGCCTTGAATGTGTGGCTCAGTGGTTGAGTGTTGACCTATGAACCAATGGGTCACGGTTCAATTCCTGGTCAGGGCACACGCCTGGGTTACAGGCTGGGTCTACAGTAGGGGGCGTGAAGGATGCAGCTAATCAATGATTCTCTCTCATCATTGATGTTTCTATCTCTCTCTCAAATCAATAAAAATATATTTAAAAAATATCTCCTGGAAATCACTGTATATCTATCACAGAGATCTTCTCCATTCTTTTTGACATACATATAATATCTGATGATTGTATGGACACACCAGTTTACTCACCCATCTCCTATCTATAGATGTTCATATAGTTTGCAATTCTTTGCAATTTCAAATAATGCTGCAATGACTAACCTTTTGCCTATGTATTTTTGTGTTGCTGGGAATGAGTAGAATTTCTGTGTTGAAGGTTAAATACATAAGTAATTTTGTTAAATATTGCCAAATTCCATTTCATAAGAGTCAAACTATTTTGTACTCTCACCAATAATGTTTAAGCGTGTCTGCTTCTGTATAACCACACCAACAAAGTGCACTAGCAAGCATTTGAATTTTTGCCAACCTGGGTTGATACTTCAGTGTAATTTTAATTTGTATTTCTCTTATTATGAGTGAGGCTGAACATATTATTTATTTATTTACTTATTTAAAAGGGAAGAAGATTGGTTTTTTTAAAATATATTTTTATTAATTTCAGAGAGGAAGGGAGAGGGAGAGATAGAAACATCAACATGGGAGAGAATCTTTGACTGGCTGCCTCCTGCATGCCTCCTACTAGGGAACAAGCCCACAATTAGGCATATGCCCTTGACCAGAATTTAACCTGAGACCCTTTAGTCCATAGGTGGTCAATCCACTGAGCCAAACCAGCTAGGGCTGCACATATTTTTAAATGTTTAAAGAATCAATCTCTTTCTGTGAATTGTTTGTTCTTCTACTTATTTTTTAAATAGGATTTTTGGTCTACTGCCCATTTTTAAAAGTTCTTTGCATTTTTGGGATAGTATTTTTTTTTAGGTAAGAAAGAATAACAACAATATGTTAATATATATAAATTTATATATATGAGCAAGTAAACAAAGTCCTTATTCATACTTCTGTCATTCACTGTGGTGATTTATAAAAAGTATGGTTGGCAAACGCCATAGGAAATAAAGGTATAATTTTTAAAAGTTAGCTCTTTTTTAGTAAAGATTTTGGGCCAACCAAGAATGCAAGAAGCAAAATTTTAAATAACTGACTTGGCATGTATGCTCAATATCAAAACATTTCTTAGGAGTCCTTTTTGCTGGTACCATTATCTTTATAGTCCTTGTGGGTACATCATCTTCAAAATGAAGAGTAAAGCTCTGCATAGATGCCTTTCAACACAGACAGGAGAACAGGAAAAGGAAGCATAACATGGGAGAACAAGAAACAACACAGGTTTCCAAATCTAGAACTCATATACTGAGGTAGTTGTTGGCTTTCAAAAAACATATATTTTTATTGATTTCAGAAAGGAAGGGAGGGAGAGTGAGAGAGAAACATCAATGATGAAAGAGAATCACTGACTGGTTGCCTCCTGCATGTCCCACACTGGGGATGAAGCCTGCAACCGGGAATTGAGTCATGGCCTTCTGGTTTTTAAGTCAATGCTCAACCATTGAGTCACGCTAGCCAGGCATGCCTTTCCTCTTGGTCCCTTCTATATATGACCTCTAACTTCCCTTTGATCCTTCTATAGATAGGCTTATCATAGGGCCTCAGACTTTCCCAACCTAAGACCATGTCAAGGATCTTAGGTCTCTGGCTGATGAGGCATAAATGGATGAAGTCTTCTCACTGGCACTAAATTTGATTCTTAGGGCTGTGTTGGCTGACTCTTAATCTTAGAATAATTATAAGTCCAGAATTCTTAGAATAAACCTCTGTCCATTAACAATTGGTACAGCTTATTATCTTCTGTTAAGTTCATTTGGATTTTTCTTTTACTGATGTTAAAGAGAGTGACTGATTTTAGCATAACTAAATCCAGTGTTTGTGATGAGGCCTGAAACATATTTAAACTGTGCAGAGAGGCAGAGGAGGAGGTGTGAAACTAGTTTCTACAAACCACATAAAGGTGGAATGGTGAGAGTGGGCACAAGGCGATGGGATTTTCTAACTTAAATTGCCCATACCATATAGTACTGTGGAATAAATATAACGTCTAAAATTTTCTTAGTGTTATTTACAGAGAACTGAGAAATATTGTCAGGTATGGAAACCTTAATGGAGACACTTAAGAGCTAGGGATATTTTAGAAGAAAATGAACGAATCTGTAAGACAATTTTTCCTTTTCCATTTATAGTTACTCAATGGAAAGTTTTCATGGTGGCTGGAACTAAAAACTCGTTAGGTTCCATTATGTTTATTCAACATTCACAGCAAAAGGATGACAGCTTTTTTGGTTGTCATCAAATAAGAAAGCTGTGCCACACTGACTTATGAACTTGGAAGAATGAAGTTTTAATGATTTACTTTTCACAAGTGTTAGCATCTTGTTATTCTCAAATTGTTTTCCCAATGATACTGCCATAAGTATACACCAGTGACTAAGTCTTTATTTCTTACATAGTCTCCAAAGAACTATAATATACAGTACACAATAATATATATGTATAGAGTCAAACATTTTAAACCATATATATATATATGGTTTTAAATTTTTTATATCTATATATATATATATATATATATATATATATATCTTTAAATGTAAATATATATATATATTTGCTTTTAAAGTCTCATTTTATGCTAAATCTAAGTCATTATATATTTTGATAGTATAGCACTTTGTTTACCTGGCAGTCTGTACACATGTATATGTGTTGTAAAATGGATTTTAAGTGTGTAATTTAAAGGTCAGAGGAAACTAACACTGTGAAATAGAGCAATATGTCACATATGAGACCTGAAGCAATGGCAGCTTTCATGGTCATGCACATTACACCTACAATGACCTCCGGGGCCTTCACTAAGAGCCTGTTTAGTTTACATTTAAGAAAGCAAGGGGAAAATTCTTTTTCTGATTGCAAAAGAAATACCTAGCATCTGTATCAGAAGTGTTAAAACAGTAGAATTAAGAAATAAATAAAACACACAGTCTATTACAAAGAACAATCAATGATATTTAATACATCATTAACATCTTGCATTAGTATGGCACATTTGTTAAAATTGCTAAGCTAATATTAATTCATTGTTAACTGAAGTCCACTGTTTGCATCAGGGTTCACTCTTTGTGTTGTCCATTATATAGGATTTGAAAATTATAGTATAATGATCTGTTATCCACCATTACAATATCATACCGAACAGTTTCCCTCCCCTATACTCCACCTATTCATCCCTCCCTACCTCTCAGCCTGAGCCTTTTGACAACCACTGATGGTTGGAATAATATAGTACGTAGCCTTTTCAGATTGGTTTCTTTCATATAGCACTATGTGTGTATGTTTCCATTGTGTCCTTTTTAAAAATACGTTTTTATTGATTTCAGAGAGGATGGGAGAAGGAGAAAGATAGAAACATCAATGAGAGAGTATCATTGAGTGGCTGCCTCCTGAAGGCCCCCTACTGGGGGTCAAGCCCAAAAGCCAGCCATGTGCTCTGGCTGGGAACCAAACCATGACCACCTTTTCATAGGCTGATGCTCATCTATTGACCCACATCAGCTGGGCTCCACTGTGTCTTTTAATGGCTTGATAGTTCAATTCTTTTTATGGCTGAATAATATTTCACTGCATGGATGTACCAGTGTGTTCAATCAGTCGCCTACTGAAAGACATATTGGTCAAATTTTGTCAATTAGCAAAAGCTGCTGTACACATTGTATGAAAGTTTTTATGTGGACATAAGTTTTTTTTACTTTTTTTTCTTTTTATTAATTTTTTATACATATCTCCCCATTGTCCCCCCTCCCTTCCAGGCATACCCCAACCTCCCAGTGTCTGTGATAATTGGTTATGCTTATATGCATGTATACAAGTCCTTTGATTGATCACTTATCTACCTCACCTAACTTTGATCTTTCTACTGTAATTTCACAGTCTGTTTGATGCTTTATGATTTTTGTCCCCCTGAGAATTATCAGTCTACTCCCTTTCTGTGCTCCCGATTCTATTATATTCACCAGTTTATTCTGTTGATCAAATTTTTAATACACTTAATTTTTAGATTCACTTATTGATAGTATGTATTTGTTGTTCATAATTTTTTGTCTTTTACCTTTTTCTTCTTCCTCTTCTAAAAGAGTACCTTTCAGCATTTCATATAATACTGGTTTGGAGTTGATGAACTCCTTTAGTTTTTTCTTATCTGTGAAGCTCTTTATCTGCCCTTCAATTCTGAATGATAGCTTTGCTGAATAGATTATTCTTGGTTGTAGGTTCTTGCTATTCATCACGTTGAATATTTCTTGCCACTCTTGTCTGGCCTGCATCGTTTCTGTTGAGAAATCAGCTGACAGTCGTATGGGTGCTCCCTTGTAGGTAATAAACTGTTTTTCTCTTGCTTCTTTTAATATTCTCTCTTTGTCTTTTGCTCTTAGTATTTTAATTATGATGTGTCTTGGTGTGGTCCTCTTTGGATTCCTTTTATTTGGGGTTCTGTGTGCTTCCTGGACTTGTAGGTCTATTTCTTTTACCAGATGTGGGAAGTTTTCAGTCATTATTTCTTTAAATAGGTTTTCAGTATCTTGCTCTCTCTCTTCTTCTGCACCCCCACAATTCTGATGTTAATACGCTTGAAGCTGTCCCAGAGGCTCCTTACATTATCTTCACATTTTTGGATTCTTTTCTCTTCTGCTTTTCCAGTTGAATGTTTTCTGCTTCTTTATATTTCCAATTTTTTATTTGATTCTTGACATCCTCTAGTCTGCTGTTAGGACTCTCTATAATATTTTTTATTTCAGTCAGTGTCTCTAGTATGTCCTTTTTCATCTCCTCTTGGGTCTCGCTAAATTTATCCAACTTTTCTAGCATATTCTTGAAAAACCTTATAAGCATGGTTTTGAACTCTATATCCAGTCGTTTTTTTCCCCTCCATTTCTTTTGTTTGTGATCCCTTCCCTTGTCTCGTCATTTTCACTATGCCAGGGAAACTTCTGTGTTGAATTCAGCCTTATGATACCAGACTTGCAAAAACCAAAGAAGCCTCTGTTGAGCTTGGGAGGGGTGGAGTCTCAGGGCTTAAGTGACCGCCTTGTCTTCCAGTCGGCCCCGCCCTCCAAGGCCCCTGAGTCTCACGTGACTGGGTAATTGCCCGAGCGCCCACAGTGCCTCTAGACCGCTGTCCCTCTGGCTCCCCTGTGCACCAGGACCACATGAGACTAGGTCTCCAGGGTTTCACCCAAAACAGGGGCTTAGTGGAGTCAGAAGTGGCACAGTTGGGATTGTCTGTCTCCCGCCCACTTGCGAAAGCCAGCGGCACAATCAGCAATCTGTCCTGTGCGCAGTGCCGTGCGCGCCATCAGACCTTTGATCTTTTGCAATTCCCCTAAATTTCCGTGCACTTCTCCCTTTTCATAGTCCAAACTCCCCCCGTATGTGTTTTAGCTGGATCTGGGGTTTAGTGTCGTAAGATAAGGGGTTCAATGCCTTTGAGAGTCTCCGTTTCCCTCCTGCCAGAGAAAACCAGCCAGGTACTCCGGCATCCGCTCTCTCCACATGTGCGTCTCCATACCTCAGCTTTTTGCAGCTCCTCTGGGTCTCCATGAGCCCTCTCTTTCCCTCTAGTTGTAGAACTTCCACTCAGCCAGCTTTCGTGTGGTTCTGGATGATGTCCGTTCTTTTAGTTGTAGTTTTGAAATTGTTGTGCGAAGCAGCAGTGTAGGTGTTTACCTATGCCGCCATCTTGGATTCTCCTGGACATAAGTTTTCAATTCATTTGGGTAAGAGTGTTTTCTAAGAAACTGCCAAATTGTTTTCCAAAGTAGCTGGACCATTTTGCATTCCCACCAGCAATGACTGAGAGTTCCTCCTGACCACATGGCCACACATACAAACTCAAGATATTGGTAAAATGATATGGATGAAAGAATAGTTTTTCCGTTTTTAAATAATTATTTTTAAAAAAATATATCTATTGATTTCAGAGAGTAAGGGAGAGAGAATCATCGATTGGCTGCCTCCTGCTCATCCCCTACTGGGGATCAAACCCGCAACCTGGGTATGTGCCCTGGGCCAGAATCAAACCTGGGACCCCTCAGTCCACAGACCCAGGCTTTATCCACTGGGCCAAACTAGTTAGGGCTAAAATAATTCTTAATATTTACTTAAAAGGAAAACCCCCTAAACAAAATGAACTGCTTTTAAAAGTGTATGTATGTATCTCACTGGCCAGTCCGATTCAGTTGGTTGGAGTATTGTCCCAGGCACTAAAGGGTCAAAGGTTTGATCCCCAGTCAGGGTACATACCCAATAGTGGGTTTGATCCCCAGTTGGGGCAGGAGGCAATTGATCGATGTTTCTTTGTAGAATCAATGTTTCTCTCTCTTCCCTTCCTCTCTCTAAAATTCATAAAAATATATCCTTGGGTATGGATTTAAAAAAAAAAGGCATCATATCCCCAAGTCATTTATCTATTCTACTGCTTGGTACAGTTATTTATTGTATGTTGGTTGTCTTCAGAGAGCTACATGATTCATCTCAGACTCTGTTGGTATTCTCCATGGCTTTGGCTCAGATCCTAGCAGAGTGAGTCCATGATCTAATGAATCACTGGCATTTCTGATTGCTGTAATACTATGATTTCCCCTACTGTCTCTATTCCTTGCCCCATCTCAGATCATTCATTTAAGTTATCAATTTTCTTTATACTTGAGTAATATCAAACTATACACTGTTATAGTGGTGACAAGTTAATTACGTAGTTATTAAGTGATAATGTGTGAGTAGTAACATAAGTTATCACATAATTACCTTTGTTCTCAAAGGCATTGCCATGTAATTAAAGCAAGCCGGATATAATATTTTGCAGCAACTAACAGTGCTGAATTAGATATTGCTGCTATCCTGCTCCCTCTAATAAATTTGCTCTCGGTAATTTCTGGGTCAATTTGATTTTTCAGTTCTTTGTTCATTTTTCCATCTTTCTTAGATATCTACACATTAGTGATGATTTATGTGCTAAGACTGGCCTGCTATATACATTTTATACCAATTGTTACCAGCTACATGCTGCCACATGGCACATGAAACAGTCAACTTAAAAGCTGCATTTTTTACTACATGCAGCTACTTTAGGTAAGAAAATAAGATATCAATTAAAAATCTGACTAATCTTGCCGAAACAAGTTTGGCTCAGTGGATAGAGAGTCGGCCTGCGGACTGAAGGTTCCCAGGTTCGATTGCGGTCAAGGGCATGTATCTTGGTTGTGGACACAAACCTAGTAGGAGGTGTGCAGGAGGCTGATCGATGTTTCTCTCTCATCAATGTTTCTAGTTCTCTATCTCCCTTCCTCTCTGTGAAAAATCAGTAAAATATATTAGAAAAAATCTGACTAATCTGAATTTACTAGACTCATGCCACTATCACTCCTATACTTGATTTTTATTATAAGTAGCAAATGAAAAAAAAAAAAAGAAAAAAGAAACACCTGGAATGCTAAGTTCTTTATTCAATCAACCAACAGCTATTGAATGCCTACCATAACTAGGTGCTACGCTAGACAGACATCAAAGGATTCAAAGATAGATAAAACATAGTGTTTGACCTTGAGGATTTTATAGTTTTAGAAGAGAAAGTTACATTAGTACTTTAAAAACAGTCCTGGCAGAAGTGTGCAGCATGAACGTACTAGGAAAAACTATTAGCAGAGATCAAAGAAGAGTCTATGACAGTGTTCTAGGAGTGTTTCTCAAAGTGTGATCCCTGAACCAGCAACTCGCTGTTGCATCTCCTAGGCCCAACTCAGACCTAACAAACAAGGAACTTTGAGGATAGGGCCTACCAACGTGTCTTTTGACAATCCCTCAGGCATTTCTGATGCATTCTCAAGTTTGAACCAATGTATCTAGGTTAGTGGTCGGCAAACTGCGACTCGTGAGCCACATGTGGCTTGAGAGCTGCTCTGTTGACTAATGAGTTTACTGACCACTGACCTAGACTCTCGATTCCAATGATTACAGGCTGTTGTTCCTTGTGATTAAGCCCCTATCCCAGTGGTTGGCAAACTCATTAGTCAACAGGGGTGAACCTCGGCTTGAGAGTTCTAGGTGCCAGATAATAAGCTTAGCAAAGAGAATAAGCAGACTTAGTGATTTGACATGGGTGCTGATCAAAGTTAAAAACTTAAGAGCAATTCTGTGGCTTAAAGCTTAGGAAACTATGTGGGAGATGAAACATAGAGTATGTCCCAGACTCAGTTCACATCAAGTGCTCTTCACCAGAGATTCCAATTGCTTCACATGGAGGAGCTCCTTTTTACCTCATCCCACCTGTTAGTGGAGCAAGAGCAGTAAAAATTCTAGACAGGACAGGACAAAGATGCTGTTGTTTGATGCATTGGATTTTCCATTAGGCATTATGGCAAATCAAATTTATCATTATTTTAATCGAATTTATTGGTGACATTGGTTAAATTTATACAGGTTTTAGGTATACAATTCTACAATACATCATCTGTATATTGTATTGTTTACCACTCAAAGTCAAGTCTTCATTTATCCCTTTTTTCCCTTCTTCCTCCTCCCATGTCCATCATTTTTTTTTTCTTCTTAAGCCCTTCACCCTTCTCACCCAGTCCCTAATCCCCTCCCCTCTGACAGTTGTCTGTGTTCTCAGTATCCATGAGTCTGTTTCCACTTTGTTAGTATATTTTGTTCATCAGCTCTACAGGTAAGTGAAAACATATGTACTTGTCTTTGACTGGCTTATTTCACTTAGCATAATCTGTCTAAGTACATCGTTGCTAGGAAAGAGTAAGATTTCCTTATTCTTTTTAATGGCTGAGTAGTATTGCAGTGTGTAAATGTACCACAGCTTTTTTATCCACTCTTCTACTGATAGGCACTTGAACTGCTTCCAAATCCTGGCTATTATAGATAATGTGCATATATTCTTTCAAATTAGTGTTCTGGGTTTCTTTGGACATATTCCCAGAAGTGGAAACACTGGGTCATAAGGAAGTTCCATTTTTAATTTTTTGAGGTAACTCCAAAATGCTTTCTACAGTGGCTATACCCTTCTGCATTCCCACTAACAGTGCACAAGGGTTCCTTTTTCTCCTCATCCTTGCCAGCACTTTGGTGAGTTATTGATTATAGCCACTCTGACAGGTGTGAGGTGATATCTCATTGTGTTTTAATTTGCATTATTCTGATGATTAGTGACGTTGAGCATCATTTCATGTCTATTGGTCATTTGGATGTCCTCTCTGGAGACATTTCTATACAGGTGTTCAGGTCCTTTGCCCATTTCTTAATTGGACTGTTTGTATGTGTGTGTGTGTTGAGTTTTATAAGTATATTTTGTCAAATATAAGTATTGCTACCACAGCTCTTCTTTCATTTCTATTTGCTTGAAATATCTTTTTCCATCCTCTCACTTTTAGTCTCTGTGTATCTTTCATTCTGACATAGGTTTCTCGTACACAATGTAATATATATGGATCTTGCTTTTTTAAAAAAAAAAGATTTTTATTGATTTCAGAGAGGAAGGGAGAGGGAGAGAGAGATAGAAACATCAATGACGAGAGAAAATCATTGACTAGCTGCCTCCTGCATCAAACCCACAACCGGGGCATCTAACTCTGCCCTCCTGGTTCACTGGTTGACACTCAACCACTGAGCCATGCCAGCCAGTTTGGGTCTTGCTTTCTTAACCATTCAGCTACCTTATGTCTTTTGATTGGAGCATTTAAGCTATTTACATTTAAGGTGATTATTGATTGGCACATATTAATTGCCATTTTGTTCTTTTAACTATATTCTTGTTTTTCTATTTTTACTTCTTAAATCAGGCCCTTTAGAATTTCTTGTAATACTGGTTTGGTGGTAAACTCTTTTTGCTTTTTCTTATCTGTAGAGCTCTTTATTTCTCCCTCAATTTTAAATGATAGCCTTGCTGGGTAAAGCAGTCTTGGTTGTAGGTCCTTGCTTTTCATCACTTTGAATATTTCTTGCCAGTTCCTTCTGGGTTAAAAAGAAAAGTTTTTGGTCATCATTTCTTCAAATAGTTCTTCACCCCTGGCTCTTTCTCTTCTCCTTCTAGTATCCCTATGATATGAATATTGTTATGCTTCATGTTGTCCCAAAGTTCCCTTTAATAATCTTCATTTAAAAAAAAAGTTTTTATTGATTTTAGAAAGAGAAGAAAGGACAAGGAGAGAGAGATAGAAACACCCATGAGCGAGAAACACTGATTGCTGTCCTGCATACCCTCTACTGGGGATTGAGCCTATAACTCAGACATGTGGCCTGACTGGGAATCAACTGCTGACTTCCTGTTGCATGGGATGATGCTCAACCAACTGAACCACACCTGCTCATTTTTTTAAATTCATTTCTCTTTTTGCTTCTCCAATTGGGTGTTTTTTCTACCTGTCTTCCAAATCACTAACTTGATCTTTTGCTTCATTTAACCTACTTTTTATTCCTTCCAGTGTATTTTTGATGTCAGATATGGTATTCTTAATTTCTGACTGGTTCTTTTTCATGGTTTCTATGTCATTTTTCATGTTGATGTAGTTCTCATTATATTCCAATCATCTTTATAACTATTACTTTGACTTCTAATAATAGTAAATTGCTCTTGGCAAACTAAATTTAGAGATCCACTGGATAACTTCAATATATTCTGTGAAATATTGATTGGAGCCTCTGACCTGTTTGCCACTGCTTATTACAGTAGAAACCAATGTTCAGAATTATGATACTGAGAATTAGTTCTCATATTTTTACTACAGGTAATTAGGACAATGGGTATTAGATGCTACCTCCTTTCCTAACATTGTTCTCCCCATATTTGTCTTGATTTTAAGTAGCAGTAAGAAAAAGGTAGCTGTGATTAGTTGTTTTTCTGTCACTGGATTAGTCACACATATGTGCTAGCATGGATTAGTTTTAAATCAAGTGACTTGATACTAAAGTATGGCCTACCTTGCAATTTCCTGACTCACTTCATTCTTTTTGATAAAATCTTTCAAAAACCACTTTCTTAGATATATGACTAGAATGGTTTTTGTTTAATGGTAGGGACCAAATTTGTTTGCAGCTGGTAATGTGATTCATTCATTCATTCATTCATTCACTCATTCATTCATATGACTGACATTTATTCAGTAGGTACTCTATGCCAGGCACCATGTTGGGTTTTGGGGATACACTGGTGATTAAGACACATGCTACTCTCAAATTTGTGCACAGGTGGGTCTGGCCGGCTCGCTCTGATCAGGCCAGTGGGTGGGAGGGATCGTGGGTAGTTGGCCAGCGGGCTTTACTCCCAATCAGGGGGGTGGGGCCAGGCCAGCCCTACTTCCTATTGGGGTTGAGGGGGCCAATTGAGAGCTGGGGGGAAGGCGGCCACAGTGCACAGCATAGCGATTGCTTGTTCTGATTGACAGGCGCATATATATGGAAGATAAAAACACATAATAAATCAGTAATTAATGTAATAAGTAAGATAATTCCAGAGAGTATTAAGTGCTATATTAAGGAAAAAGACTATATGTAGCAGTAGAGAATAACAGTGAAAGGATCCATGTTATTTAGGATGATTAGAGAAGAGTTGACTTTTAAGTTGAGACTAGGAGAAAGAGATAGCCATGTGAAGAGTAGAGGGAGAACATTTTAGGCAAAGGGAACTCTGTGTGTAAAAGGATCTAAGGCCTGAAAGAAGGTAAGTAGAGCCAGAGGACCCAAGCAAAGGTGAGAGTGGCATGAAATGCACTTGAAAGGATAAAAGGTCATATAGATCCTCTTAGGCCACAATCGGAGTTTAGATTTTTAGTCTAAGTTCAACTATAAGCCACTGCAAGGTTGTAAGCGGGGGGTAGAGGTGGTGGTGGGGGTGTTTGAGATGATTCAATTTCTTCCTAAAATGATTATTTTGACTACAGTGCAGAAAAGAAATAGTTCAAGGGAGAGTGAAGTAGGGAGATCAGTTAGGAAGCTACTGTAGTAAGTAGAAAACAGGCCTGAGCTAAAGTCCTGGCAAGAAAGTGGATTAATTTGAGATAAGATTATGAGTATATCCTTAAAATGAAGTCAAAAGAACTCACTGAAGATTGAACAGAGGGAAAGGAAGCCATCCAGAATGATTCCTAAATTTCTAGCGTGAGATATAGGGTGTTTGATGTTCTGTGTATTGTGTCATGCTGCAGGGAACATTTAAAAAGGGAGTAGACATGGCATGAAAACATACATGTTAATAGAGCCCAGCCATCACTTAACCTTTTGAAAAATAATTACTTCACCTCCAGTATTGCTGAGGAATCAGTAGATGTGTTTTGTCCTATAAATCAACCTTTAATACTAATAGGATCAAGGGAGGGCATCTGACCCAAGGGCAAACAACTTAAGGTTCTTCCAGTAACCTATATACCAATTAAGCTAGTCTAGTATTCTCTTTCAGGAGTCAGAACAGAAAGCAAAGACTGGGAAGCTGATTGTGAAGTAGGAAGTAGCAGACATGCAATGCAGCTGAGTAACGTTAATGTGTAAGTCCATGAATATTTGCTGTTAGGGCCTCTAGAACTGATTCCAATCTAGAATTACTATGTCTCCACTCTCAGTGAAAACTTGTTTAGTTTGGCTATTGTTTGAGATACCTTTTATAATAGTTAATACTTAATCAATCCTTACTATGAAACATTATTTCATTTAACTTACATAATAACCCAAATGAGGTAGGTACTTATTAACCTCATTTTTCTTAAAAAAATGTTTTTATTGATTTCAGAGAGAGGAAGGGAGAGTGGGATAGAAACATCAGTGATGAGAGAGAATCTTGATTGGCTCCCTCCTGCATGCCCCCTACTGGGGATTGAGTCCACAACCTGGGCATGTGCCCTGACTAGGAATCGAGTTGTGACTTTCGAGTTCATGAGTCAACAATCAACTAGAACTACTACATGGGCTAGGCATCCTCATTTTTATAGGTGAGGAAACTAAGGCTTAGAGATGTTAAGTAAATTGTCCATAGTCCCACAACTAGTTAATGATAGTACCAGGGCTCAAACCCATGCCTTTTGATCCACTGTCTTAACTACTATCTCTCATAATGCTTTGTGCTTCCTTAAAAACAAAGAATCCTTATAAGCTAGATGAAATGGGTTTCTGTTCCTTTGACCAAAGGAGTCAGATGAAAAGTCCCTTAAAGCCAAAGCACAGCTGCCCTACTATATCTTACCCTGCCTTCCATGTTAACAGCTCCTTCACATAGTTGTCATTCTTAAGAAAATTTAATAGAACAAAATAAATTAGTGTATTGTGTGAATTTTGAAAAGTACATATAAAAGTAGCATGATATCTATATAAATAAAAGCCTAAGTGACTGTTCAACTGTTTGACTGGTAGCTATGATGGGCACTGACCACTAGGGGGCAGATGCTCAATGCACAGGCATGGAAACATGGAACACACTGATCAATCTCTGAGGGAAGGGGGGAAGGTAGGAAGAGATAAACCAAAGATCTTATATTCATATGGGTCCAGTGCATGGATTCATGCACCAGTGGGTCCCTCGGCCTGGCCTACAAGAATTGGGTCAAAACCGGCCCAGTTCATGGATTTGTGCACTGGTGGGGTCCCTCAGCCTGGCTTGCAGAGATTGGGCTGAAACTGGCTCTCTAACATCCTACAAGAGGTCCTGGATTGTGAGAGGGTACAGCTCAAACCAAAGGTCTCCACCAGTGCATGAATCTGTGCACTGGGCATCTAGTATTTTTTAAAAAATAAATCTTTATTGTTCAGATTATTACAATTGTTCCTCTTTTTTTCCCCCATATCTCCCCTCCACCTGGCTCCCACCCCACCCTCTGCCCTTACCTCCCCCACATTGTCCTCATTCATAGGTGTATGATTTTTGCCTAGTCTCTCCCTACACCCCCCTCACCTTTCTCCTTGATTTTCTTTTGTCAGTCCACTCCCTTTCTATGCCCCTGATTCTATTATATTCACCGGTTTATTCTGTTCATCAGATTTTCAATTCACTTGATTTTTAGATTCACTTGTTGATAGATATGTATTTGTTGTTCATCATTTTAATCTACTGTTTTCTTCTTCTTCTTCTTCTTCTTCTTCTTCTTCTTCTTCTTCTTCTTCTTCTTCTTCTTCTTCTTCTTCAAGAATACCTTTCAGCATTACATATAATACTGGTTTGGTGCTGATGAACTCCTTTAGTTTTTTCTTATCTGTGAAGCTCTTTATCTGACCTTCAATTCTGAATGATAGCTTTGCTGGGAGGAGTTATCTTGGTTGTAGGTTCTTGCTATTCATCACTTTAAATATTTCTTGCCACTCCCGTCTGGCCTGCATAATTTCTGTTGAGAAATCAGCTGACAATCATATGGGTGCTCCCTTGTTGGTAATTAACCGTTTTTCTCTTGCTGCTTTCAATATTCTCTCTTTGTCTTTTGCTCTTGGTATTTCAATTATGATGTGTCTTGGTGTGGTCCTCTTTGGATTCTTTTTATTTGGGATTCTGTCTGCTTCCTGGACTTGTAAGTCTATTTCTTTCACCAGATGGGGGAAGTTTTCAGTCATTATTTTTTCAAACAGGTTTTCAGTATCTTGCTTTCTCTCTTCTTCTGGCACCCCCATAATTCTGATGTTGGTACGCTTGAAGCTGTCCCAGAGGCTCCTTACACTATCTTCACATTTTTGGATTCTTTTTTCTTCTTGCTTTTCCAGTTGAATGTTTTCTGCTTCTTTATATTTCAAATCTTTGACTTGATTCTTATCTTCCTCTAGTCTGCTGTTAGGTCTCTGTATAATATTTTTTATTTCAGTCAGTGTATGTTTAATTTCTAGATGATCCTTTTTCATCTCCTCTTGGGTCTCACTAAATTTATCCATCTTTTCTAGGATATTCTTGAAAAACCTTATAAGCATGTTTTTGAACTGTATATCCAGTCATTTGTTTTCCTCCATTTCTTTTGTTTGTGATCTGTTCCTTTGTCTCCACATTTTCACTATGCCAGGAGAACTTCTGTGTTGGATTCAGCCTTATGATACAAGACTTGCAAAACTGCAAAAGCCTCCCTGTTGAGCTTGGGAGGGGTGGAGTCTCAGGGTTTAAGAGACTGCCTTGCCTTCCAGTTGGCCTCTGGGTTTCAAATGTCTCTTGGTAATCACTGGAGCGGTCCCTGTTTGCATGCGCAGTGCTTCTAGACTGCTGCCTTTCCAGCTACTCTGTGCTCTGGGACCGTATGAGTCTGGGTCCCCAGAGTCTCGCCTGAAACTGGGGTTTAGTGGAGTTAGAAGTGGCGCAGTTGGGAGGTCCTGTCTACTGCTCACTAGTGAAAGCCAGTGGCACAATCAGCAGTGCTGTGCGCGCCACCAGCCTTCTGCCCTTTTGCAGCTCCCCTAAATTTCCGTGTACTTCTCCCTTTGCACAGTCCAAACTCCCTTGTATGAGTTTCGGCTGGACCTGGGGTTCAGTGCCATAGGATAAGGGGTTCAGTGCAGTTGGGAGTCTCCCATCTCCCTCTTGCCAGAAGAAGTCAGCCAGGCAATCTGGCACCCGCTCTCTCCACGTGGGCATCTCCATACCTCAGCTTTTTGCAACTCCTCTGGGTCTCTGTGAGTCTCTCTCTTTCCTTCTAGTTGTAGAATTTCCACTCAGCCAGCTTTCCTGTGGTTCTGGATGATGTCCATTCTGTCTTTTAGTTGTAGTTTTGACATTGTTGTGCGAGGCAGCAGTTTAGGTGCTCACCTATGCTGCCATCTTGAACTCCCTTCTCCCCCCACCCCAGTACCTTAGCTTTTTACAGCTCCTTTGAGTCTTTTTGAGCCCCTCTCTTTACTTCTAGTTGTAGAGTTTTCACTCAGCCAGCTTTCCTGTGGTGTCTGTTCTGTCTTTTACTTGTAATTTTGAAATTGTTGTGTGAGGCAGCAGTTTAGGTGTTCACCTATGCTGCCATCTTGGTTTCTCTGGGCCTCTAGTATTATTGTAATATATCTATATCTTTTCTTTTACCTCTGACTGTCTTTGAATTCTTTAATATTTAATAAATATCCAAATACTACTGTGAAAAAATTTCTTCCTTTACTTGCTGAAAAACTAAAAGAAAGAGCTTGGTGGTGCCCTCTTATGTAACAAACTTTTACAACTTGCTTGGCTTACATGGCATTTGAATGGCAAAGAAAACCCTCCAATATCTTTCACTGTCCTTTTTTAACAGTCTGTTACTCATAGGCTGTAGAACCAGTCATCCCTTAGATATCATTATTTTTATTAGTCATTGAGGCAGGCTGGAGCAGTAGTGCTAGAAGGTAAAAGTTTAAGGCACTGAATAAATTATTGTTTACAAGGTTATATCCTTGAGTTTCGTCCTAGATTTTACTCAACAACTTTGAGAAAATCTGGGAAGACTAATCCTATCTAATAAAAGAGTAGTATGCAAAGTGACCATCACTCCAACACACAAAATGCCTTCTCCCATATGGTCAAAGATCCTGCCCCCATGTGGACAAAAAATGGCTGTTACAAGATGTCCAGCAGGGGAGGGCAGTTGGAGGGATCAGGCCTGCATGGGAGGGCAGTTGAGGGCAATCAAGCCTGCAGGGGAGGACAGTTAGGGGTGACCAGGTCGGCAGAGGAGAGAAGCTGAGAGCGACCGGACCTGCAGGGAAGGGCAGTTGGGGCGGGGAAGATCCAGGCCTGCAGGGGAGAGCAGTTGGGTGGGGGGACCAGGCCTGCAGGGGAGGGCAGTTAAGGGCAATCAGGCTGGCAGGGGAGCAGTTAGGCATCAATCAGGTTGGCAGGGGGTGATCAGGCTGACAGGCAGAAGCAGTTAGGGGCAATCATTAAGGCAGGCAGGTGAGCAATTGGTAGCCAGCAGTCCTGGATTGTGAGAGGGATGTCCGACTGCCCATTCAGGCCCAATCCTACTGGGATCCTACCAGGATCGGGCCTATACAGGCAATTGGACATCCCTCGAGGGGTCCCAGATTGGAGAGAGTGCAGGCTGGGCTGAGGGACACCCCTCCTCCCGTGCACAAATTTCATGCACCAGGCCTCTAGTTTTCTTTTATTTATTTATTTATTATTTATTTATTTTTTAATTAAATCTTTATTATTCAGATTATTACATTTGTTTCTCTTTTTTCCCCTCCGTAGCACCCCTCCACCCAGCTCCCACCCCTCCCTCTGCCCTTAGCTCCCTCCCATTGATCTCATCCATAGGTGTATGATTTTTGTCCAGTCTCTCCCTGTACACCCCTCACCCCTTTCCCCCTGAGAATGATCAGTCCACTCCCTTTCTGTGCTCCTGATTCTATTATATTAACCAGTTTATTCTGTTGATCAAATTTTTAATTCACTTAATTTTTAGATTCACTTGTTGATAGATATGTATTTGTTGTTCATAATTTTTTGTCTTTTACCTTTTTCTTCCTCCTCTTCTAAAAGAGTTCCTTTCAGCATTTCATATAATACTGGTTTGGAGTTGATGAAGTCCTTTAGCTTTTTCTTCTCTGTGAAGCTGTTTATCTGCCCTTCAATTCTGAATGTTAGCTTTGCTGAATAGATTATTCTTGGTTGTAGGTTCTTGCTATTCATCACGTTGAATATTTCTTGCCACTCCTGTCTGGCCTGCATCGTTTCTGTTGAGAAATCAGCTGACAGTCATATGGGTGCTCCCTTGTAGGTAATAAACTGTTTTTCTCTTGCTGCTTTTAATATTCTCTCTTTGTCTTTTGCTCTTGGTATTTTAATTATGATGTGTCTTGGTGTGGTCCTCTTTGGATTCCTTTTATATGGGGTTCTGTGTGCTTCCTGGACTTGTAAGTCTATTTCTTTTACCAGATGTGGGAAGTTTTCAGTCATTATTTCTTTAAATAGGTTTTCAGTATCTTGCTCTCTCTCTTCTTCTGGCACCCCCACAATTCTAATGTTGGTACGCTTGAAACTGTCCCAGAGTCTCCTTACATTATCTTCACATTTTTGGATTCTTTTCTCTTCTTGCTTTTCCAGTTGAATGTTGTATGCTTCTTTATATTTCAAATTTTTTACTTGATTCTTGCTTTTCTCTAGTCTGCTGTTAGGACTCTGTATAATATTTTTTATTTCAGTCAGTGTATGTTTAATTTCTATTTGGTCCTTTACCATCTTTAGTTGGACCTTTTCCATCTCTAGTTGGCTCTTTTGCATCTCTAGTAGGTGCTTTTTCATCTCCCCTTGGCTCTCGCTAAATTTATCCATCTTTTCTAGCATATTCTTGAAAAACCTTATAAGCGTGGTTTTGAACTCTATATCCAGTCGTTTTATTTCCTCCATTTCTATTGTTTGTGATCCCTTCCCTTGTTTCGACATTTTCCCTATGCCGGGGAAACTTCTGTGTTGGATTCAGCCTTATAATACCAGACGCAAAACCTAAGAAGCCTCTGTTGAGCTTGGGATGGAGTCTCAGGGCCTTGCCTTCCAGTCGGTCCTGCCCTCCACGGCCCCTGAGTCTCACGTGACTGGGTAATGGCTGGAGCGGTCCTTGTGCGTGCGCCCGCAGTGCCTCTAACCGCCGCCTTTCCGGCTCCCCTGCGCACCAGGACCACACGAGTCTAGGTCCCCAGGGTTTCGCCCGAAACAGGGGCCCAGTGGACTCAGAAGTGGCACAGTTGGGAGGGTCTGTCTCTCGCCCGCTCGCGAAAGCCAGCGGCACAATCAGCGATCTGTCCTGCGCGCAGCACCGTGCGTGTGCGCAATCAGACTTGATCTTTTGCGACTCCCCTAAATTTCTGTGCACCTCTCCCTTTTCACAGTCCAAACTCCCCCGTATGAGTTTCGGCTGGATCTGGGGTTTAGTGTCGTAAGATAAGGGGTTCAATGCCGTTGGGAGTCTCCGTTTCCTTCCCGCCAGAGAAAGCCAGCCAGGTACTCTGGCACCCGCTCTCTCAGCAAGCGTGTCTCCGTACCTCGGCTTTTTGCAGCTCCTCTGGGTCTCCATGAGCCCCTCTCTTTCCTTCTAGTTGTAGAACTTACACTCGGCCAGCTTTCCTGTGGTTCTGGATGATGTCCGTTCTGTCTTTTAGTTGTAGTTTTGAAATTGTTGTGTGAGGCAGCAGTGTAGGTGTTTACCTATGCCGCCATCTTGGATTCTCCCCCAGGCCTCTAGTTTTAAATATAATGGTCAAACTTATTTTTAATAAATTTTCACTTTTGTGTTCATCATCATGGGTGAGTGATTTTATTTTCAAACATGATATTTTTCTAGCCATTTGCAAGATGGCAGATAGTGTTTCTTTGAATACCTTTCATCAAGTTCATTAGAGAAGTCAGTTTCTGTAGAAGGTGAGCAACTCACCTTATCTGACCTTATCATTTCCACAAATATGCATCTACTTTTATCTTTACTATGATGACTTATTTATAGCAGGCTAGAATATTTTAGATTCTTTTCTAATGAAGAAGGTATTTAGAAACAAGGGTGGCAGTGACACTTCTTTGTGTTTGGATCATGTTGTGTTACAAAAATATTTAAGATTAATAAAGATGCTAACCAGCCTTGGCTGGGTGGCTCAGCTGATTCAGAGTGTCAGCTGATACACCAAAGGTTTTGAGTTAGATTCCGGTCCGATCACATACTTAGAAGTTCTGGGTTCAATCCCCTGTTGGGGCATGATTGATGTTTCTCTCTCTCAAAATTTATAAAAACATAGCCTCAGGTGAGAATTAAAAAAGAAAAAATATGTTTACCAGATTTTTTTCTACAAAGACATGTTTTAAATAGTTTATAATTGCTTTACTATGTCCCTAAAATTGCTTTTTTTAGAAAATCATATACTGCTGCTGGTATGAGTACAAGATTGCTATCTCTTTATATTGTGTTTTAGTGTTAGCCTAATTACTGGAGTGAGAAAGTCTGAAAAACCTTTACCCATAAATTCATATATTTACCAAGTCACAACCTTGAAACCTTGCTCTACCTGAAAGCACTATTAAAAATGCTTGACTATTATTACTAGAGGAAATTTTAAATAAAAGCTAATTAAGCTACAAAACTCCCAAGTAGTTAACTGATTTTAGGGGCTAAATTTCTGATACTTCTAATTATCCCTGATGGCTTTAGTTAGTGTTTCACAACCATGACAGATGACAGTGAAACACTGCAGCGAAATTCATCCACCCTGACACTGCTAACCACCGGCTTCTCCCTCGCCAAGTAAAATCAATACTCTGTTTGAGTAAACACGTTTACAGCTTTATTAGGATGTCTTGCTTGTTCTGTAACAGCTACTTGAAGCTGTGGTAACAAATCGACTCAACTCAGTTAAACCTAGAGAGCTGGGTAAGAGGCCCATCGATAAGGTTGTTATAAAAATAAACTGCAGGAGATCAGAAAGCTGGAGCAAACAGTCTGGTAAATGTCAATATTTTCCCTTACAGAGGATGACAAAAACAGTGAGATCATGTGCAAAGCCTTTTTTCCTCTTAAAAATGTTTCCTGTTTCACTGGATAAAACATTTCTACTTTTTGTGCATAATTCTTCTGAATTAAATTTTTGGTTCCTAATTCCCATGTGCATCTGGAACAGGAAGCTGGTGTAAATACTTGCTATGTTTCCTTCATTTCAGATTCTTTTCCTTCATATTTAGAGGTCTTCACTGCTTTATAAAATGATCTTATTCAAGTTATCTGGAATGCCTGTGGTGGTTCAATATTACCTGCTTTTATTAATGAAACAAAACATTTTGTCATCTTCAATGGGAGGTCATTTTAATGCAGTGTTCACTCTTGCTATAATATCTGTGAGACCTGATGTTGTATCTTCCATATTCGCCTTCCATACTTAAGCATTTTACAAGAGCAAACGGTGTTAGCTTCAGACAGGCTACACAACCTCCTGACTAGTGGTAGTACATAAAAATACCTGCTTCCTATTAGGAGCAAACCTCCATGGTGTCTAAAGCTCTACCAAATAAGATCTCATATACCCTCTTTTACATGTTCACAGGTTGCTCAAAGAACTAACATCTGGCAGGAAATTCCCACTTCAATTTGGCTAGCTTAGACTACCCAGATGTGACAAAGTAATGGTCTCCCCCACTCCTCCTGCGGAAAAGTTCTCAGATGTAAACTTTTTTTTCACTTTCTATGTAGTCTAGTTAGTAAAACTTTGTTGTTTCATATTGACTACCAACAAGTCATGAATTTCAAAACCCAAAACCCTTATGTTAAACAATACAGATTTTTCTGGAAAAAGGAAATCAACAAACATTAAATTCTGATATAACTTAAAAAGCTACTATGCCTGTCAGGGTAAGGTCTGACCTAGCAGGCATTTGCATAATGGAAACCAAAGCTTAAGTGGTGTCAGATGGTGCAGTGACTGACATGGACAGGAAGTCAATTCAGAGCAAAGGTTCCTCTGCAATAATAGCTCAGCCCAACACACCTCCCACACAAAATGAGCAACTGAGCCATAAGGTATAATGTATAGGCAAGTGCTCAGTGCGATGAGTATGACGATAACTTATTTCCTCTTTCTGGGGTTGAAAATGGAAACCTGTCAAATTCTATTAACTTGGCATTACATTTGAATTAAAAAAAAAATATCAAAGAATCTTTTACTAGTAAATGCCCCTAATTCAAGAAAGAGCTCTTGGAGAGTATCACTAAGCATGGTTTTGCTCATCGAGTTAAGGTGCCCTTCCTTCCCAACTCCTTTCAAAATGCTGCTTTAAAGATCGTTCGTCCTCATGAAACAAAATTGTACAAGATCAGGTCAGCATTCTATTTTAAACCTAATGTGTGATCTCTTGATGTGGTTCCCAAAATAAAATTTTAGCATATGCTTCTGTTTATTGTTAAAGCAAACATCTTGGATACCCACATGTCAAGAAAAACTACATCAAAGGCTTCTATCCATTTGGGATATTGACTCTTGACCTGTATAATTCCAAGAGGTCTATATAAAAGACTGCTTAACTGACAACCTTCATTTGGGTTATGAACAAGTATAATTACTGGCTCATGAATTAATGAGCTGGGAGATCTGGCTACTACTATGGAATATTTGCCACTGACTCTCTTTGGGCCTCTCTTTCCTCATCCATCAAATGGGGGCTTTTTAACAGAGCGTGGTTTCATACCTAACATTAACCCATTCCAGGAGTTACTTCATGAACCACCACATAAAATGTGGATACGGCCAACTGGGGATTTGTTTAATCTCATTTCATGCTGATTCAGATCAGATCCCATTTGAATATAGTTTCATTACTGAAAACATGAAAACCTGAAAATATGATCTTTTTAAAAATATATTTTTATTGATTTTTTTACAGAGAGGTAGAGAGTTAGAAACATCGATGAGAGAGAGACATCGGTTAGCTGCCTCCTGCACGCCCCCCACTGGAGATGTGCCCACAACCAAGGTACATGCCCTTGACTGGAATCGAACCTGGGACCTTCCAGTTCACAGCTGATGCTCTATCCACAGAGCCAAACTGGTTTCGGCTGAAAATATGATCTTTAAAAATACTTTCAGCATTAACATTTTAAGCAATATGTTCAAGACCCATCGATACAAAGTCATAGCTGCTGGATAAAGGAGATGACAGTAAGCTTATTTATGTTCTAATTCACTAGCAAGATAACAAATTTTGTTAATATTTACCTTAATTCAAAAACCTTTATTTTATCAACTGACAACTCCTGACAGCAGGGTGGTGCTAAAATTTGGAGAGCATTTGATGACAAAAATTGGTTTTAATTTGTCATCTATTTCATGGGCTGGAAATAAAATACACACATCTTAGCTCTATAAAATGCCAATGATAGCTGGATAATTAAAGACAAAATCAATTAAGAGCCTATGTTTATGCCTCAGATTTGGGAATTCATATACCTGAAGTGAGAATAGCTATGAATTTAGTAATCATGTTGCTAATTTTCATTTCTCTTATTTAGACCTTTGTTGATAGTAAACAGCCTTACAACATCAGAAGTTACATCTCATACAAATATTTATATAGTTTTGATAATTGTTTCTAATGACTATTTATCATGGCTAAGACTCTGCTAGATCCCAAGGTTGGCCAGGCTATGCATCAGCATTGCCAACATGTGATTTTATTTTTTGATTACATGAATTATAAGCCAATAAAGATATACTATAACAAATTTAAACATCACTTAGATAAGATTAAACTTGAATACATTTAGCTTTATGAAAATTTACTATATTGCTACCTATTTTGTTATTAATGATTGATTAAATTTGTTATGTCAGAGACTGGTACCAGTCTACAGACTAGTGTTTAAAAAGCCACTTTGATTATTTCAATATACTAATGAAATGCAGTATAACAAAATGATTAGGGATAAGAACGCTTGGGTCAAACTTTGAGTTTGGATCCTGGCTTTCACTGTGACCTTGGGCAAATTACTTGGTCTTCAAACTTCTGAGACCAGAGGAACTGTCCAGCTGAGCCTAGGCCCAGATGCCAGATTTGTGAAGCGAAATAAAGAGTTATTGTTTTATATTAAATTTTTGGGGTGCTGATATGCAGCGAAAGCTAACTGATACATGTTATATGAATCACACAGATATGGCAGGTAAAATGAACTCAATCCATGTAATAGCAACTGGGATCACTTGGGATTTCAATAAGTTCCATTTGACTTAAAATTTTCTCGACCAGAAAACTAATACACACATATTTTGTCATGTCTAAGAAAGTTAACTTCAGAAATTTTTCTTATGACATTTACTCTGGCCCTTTGGAAATAAATAAAATTTTATAAATATCAATATTGTTTTCTTAGAATAAACTTTCTCAATTATATTCAAATATAGGAACATAAGGTTCATATTTGAGCATCAGGGTCTGATAACCTACCGTCTCCTTCTTATCCAAATCTCCAGGAGATAAAAGAATTCCATTACCTATTTATAACTGCATCTAGGTGGAGGCCACCCAGGGTATTAGATCTTTGAGAGAACATTTCATGCTTGTGAGATATTCCAGACTTCACCCTAAAATCATCCTATATTCCAGGTGAACCAGTGTTAATTCTCTTTTCTGTTATGGCTTGGGAATCAACTGTGACTCTTTTAACTAACATGGGCTTAAGTACTGTTAGGCAGGTTTCTTGAAATGTGGTTCTCATTCAGTGTCAGCTTATCTACGTCTCTGAATGTGTTACACTAGAATAGCATGTCATAAAGTGTCCTATGATTGTGCAAGGTGTGAACTCTTATTTCCTTTCCCCCTGCATGAAGTTGAGCTACTGTCTGTGGTAAATTTCAAATTCCTAATGGCCAATCCAATTCTATTCTTCATTTGATGGTTTTAAGGAAAAGCACTGCTTAAGAAATAAAACACCAAGATGTCCCACTAGAGTTATAAGATGAAAGGTTATTGTTGCTCTGGCTGGGGTAGGAGTGAGAGATCTAATCTCAGTTATCAGCAAGTAAGTTCTCTGAATATAGTGGGTCATATCAAAGTTTTGGTTTTTTAAACAAAGAAGTGTGAGAAATGATGTATTTAATACTCAGCAAGTAATTTTCTAGTCTTCTGAGTCTAACAGCAAAGGCAGAAAAAAAAAAAGAATTCTGCACCACTTCTTTGCATTGTGCAATAAAGCAGCAATTACAAAAAAAACAGGAAAGAAAGCTAAAAGTGTTTGGGGACAAACAAACAAAGTGAGAATAGGAAATATTAAAGAATCTCTATGGCTGTCAGAAGTATAGGCAGGTGCTACATGAAAAGGAAATAGCATCCCTGTTCTGGAAACTTAAATCTTTTTCTTTTTTAACCAAAATTCTTTTCTGAACATTAATTAGAAAGTGAAATTAGTGATCCCTTTTATCAGATGGGAAATCGAATAATTATTTACATTGTGATTGCTAAGTGGCTTTAAGAGTCATTTGCATATTGTAGGTAATATCTTTAGGGTAGTATACTTTCTCTGCTAAAGTTACGAGAAATTTAAAAATAAAAAGTATTAGAGGCAGCACAGTTACCTTACCATCCTTCAAAATACTAAACTGTTCTAAGCTATGTATGACTCTTAACCACATCTAATGAAGGTTTAAAAAACCCCCACATATTTCTATTGATTTCAGAGAAGGGAGAGGAGAGAGAGAGAAACATCAATAATGAGAGAGCATCATCGATCGGCTGCCTTCTGCATGCCTGGTACTGGGGATCGAGCCTGCAATCTGGCCATATGCCCTGACCGGGAATCAAACTGTGACCTCCTGGTTCATAGGTTGATGCTCAACCACTGAGCAATATTAGCGGGGCTAATGAAGCTTTTTTAATCCTAAGAATGTTGGTCCTTAGGTAAGGTCTCTCTCTAGTCATTTGTCTGAGAGTTATATATATGTGCCTGCCAAACGCATACTCATTTGTAGTTAAAGATGACTTGTAGGTCTAGACCATATTCCTACAACTGCCATAAAATATTTGACTAAATCATATTAGATTACCATAGGCTCATATTGCAGCCTACTGGAAATATATTGTTAGGTCTCCTTTCATGATACTTATTATGATTTTCCCCCTCAGTTTCCCTTACTGGGAAGACACAGGGGAAGAGATTTCATCAGGAACAATGACAGTGCCTATCATAAAATGTTCTCAATGTTTCCATTTGTTACTATGGTAGTGACAAAGAGGGTTCCAAATGAAAGGGCAGACCTGCTGTGACCAAGTGCAGCAGGAAAACGGGAAGAAGTTTCCTCCTGACCTGGGAAATTAGGAAGTCATACTTAGAGATTATAGAATTGTCTCCATTTCTAAGGGTGCCATCATAGCACTCGGGCTGTTGAGGGAGAATGTGAGAAGGATAGTTCCATAAGGGCTGGCTAGTGACATATAAAGGACAAATATGACAAAGTGCTTAAGAACCCCAAATAGATAGAACAAGGAGGTATGCTTGTAGAGGCTGAGGGATTTGTCACTGTCACCAAATCTTGAGATGGAACTATGAACTTAACTTATATACATTTGAAGTATTCATTTTTAAATTATACATGAAAACATATGATGTAGCCATATATATTTTATGTGGCTAATTACTTATGTAATTAGCACAAGGTAGGTAAGGTGATGCTTTATCCAAGAACTTAAATTTGGGACTGGTATATAGTTATACAAAGTCACAAAAGTCAGAAACACTCTTAAGCCAGCAAAAATTGAAAGTAATAGGAGGCATATATTAACTAAAGATAGAATGTGTCACTCAGAAAGGAGATCTATCTATGTACATAAAAAGCTAATATGCAGTGTCCCCTCGGGAGTTCAACCAGGAGTTTGATTGCTCACTATGACATGTGCTTACCATCAGGGGACAGCACAGAACATGGCGGGTGATCAATGGCAGTGGTGGGGCACTGAGAAAGTTAGGGAAGGCGAAAGCAGGGAACCTGATCAGCCCTGATTGCTGGCCAGGCCTAGGGACCCTACCTGTGCATGAATTTCATGCACCAGACCTCTAGTATATTAATAATCAGACAACAAAACAAAAAAGAACTACACAGTAAATGTAAAAGTTGTAATTGCCTCTCCATTCATCTGTAAGGTAGAGGAGTATGCTTCCACAGCTGGATTATTTCAGATCCTAGCAGAAAGGAGTTCCTTGGTGTAGAGATGGGAGTAGAGGTTTTTAGCCAATGGATTTTTCTATATTTTAAACTAACAATACCTCCTTTATTGTAAGATGGATGCATTGGCCTGGTGCTACTAAACAGATGATTCATATACTTCCTGTATTCAGATTCCATGCTGACCAAGCAAGTTTATGATCTGGCTTTCTGAATCTTGGTAGTGTAATCAATTCTATTGCTTAGCAAAAGCTCCTGGTTCAAATTCACCAGGGACTACAGTCCTTAGATTCCCTACCCTTTCTCCTCTCTTTCTTTTTTGCAACAATCTTACCCTACAGTCCTGAGAATCCCATCAGAAAACAAAAGCTCCTGTTCAATAAATGAAGTAATCTATTCAGATGAGAGGAAGTTCATCTCTGGCAAAACCAGCTTTTTTTAAAAAAATGTATTTTATTGAGTTTTTACAGAGAGGAAGGGAGAAGGATAGAGAATTAGAAACATCGATGAGAGAGAAACATTGATCAGCCGCCTCCTGCATGCCCCTCACTGGGGATGTGCCCAAACCAAGGTACATGCCCTTTACCGGAATCAAACTTGGGACCTTTCAGTCCGTAGGCTGACGCTCTATCCACTGAGCCAAACCGGTTTCAGCAAAACCAGGTTTTTTTTTTTAATATATTTTATTGATTTTTTTACAGAGAGGAAAGGAGAGGGATAGAAAGTCAGAAACATCGATGAGAGAGAGACATCGATCAGCTGCCTCCTGCACACCCCACACTGGTGATGTGCCCGCAAGCAAGGTACATGCCCCCGACCAGAATCGAACCTGGGACCCTTCAGTCCGCAAGCCGACGCTCTATCCACTGAGCCAAACCGGTCTCGGCAAAACCAACTTTTGATAGTAGGACTGGTCTGTGGTTCTCAGTCCTAATGAGATTTCCCTAAAAGTTCAGAGTAGTAGTACAGTGCAGTGAGTAAGAGCACTACCTCTGGAGCCAGAATGCCTGGTTTGAATCCTGGTTCTGCTACTTTCAAGCTATGAGATTTTAGGCAAGTTACCTAAACCCTGTATGACTCAGTTTTCTCATCAATAAAATGAGCTGCCAGGAGCTTTTATGAACATTATATGAATTAATATAGGGAAAGTGCTTAAGGTATCAATAGCTCATAGATGCTATATAAATTTATCTATTTCTATTATTATACAGTTTGACTTCCATAGAATGTGCTGAACATGTTGACATAAGTTTTCCATTCCTAAAATGACAGCATATTCATCTCATTGCATGACTCAGTCTTCCAAGATCTCATTATCATGGGAACTGATCAGAGTTAAAGTGAGAAAGATGGATCCCTAATTGAGGTACCTGCAGTAGAGTCCTGCCTAGTTCCAGTCTGCTGCCTTCTTTGTCTAGACTGATTTCAACCATGTGCAGTGAGTCCAATGTTTGGATCCAGGGGATGATGAAAGTGAATAGAGTGAGGAAGCTGTCATGTCTTTAAAAAGGGGTTAGCAAACTATAGACTGAAGGCCAAATCCAGCCTGTGGCCTGTTTTTGTACAGCTAAGGAAGGTTTTTACATTTGAGTGTAAAAATAAAAATAAAACAGAAAATAAGTAATCAAGCAAACAGAACAAGAAAACTATGCAATGGAGCCTGAATATGGCTTGCAAAGCCTAACATTTTCCCTATGTGGTCCTTTACAAAAAGTTCCACACTCCTCTTTATTTACCTCACTGTACCAGGACAGTAAATATATAATGAAGCTAGGCAAGTAGAATAAGATAAAAAAGAGGCTGAAAATCCTGTAACAAAGAACCCAAGTGCTTTGCTGAGGTAGTCCATGGATCATCTTAAGCACAATACAAATGGGGAGCTAGCTGTTCCTATATCCATATCCTAAGAATGACTTCTCTCTTCTTCAAAAAGCCTGTGTTCTTCCCTAATCCTGGAAGCACTAGAGGTAACCAGGGGTATGAAGGAATCTGGTGTTGCAGAGCCAGGTAGCCCAGGGCCCCAAAGCCCCAGGGTCAGAGGCAGTGGCTAATTAGGTTACCATCATATGTCCTTCTAAATATAAAAATATAGAACACTGAAAGTTTTAAATATTTTTCTTAAAAAGGCTACATGGAGACAAGTTTAAAAGTTTCTGTACTAAGATTCCTGTTTTAAGCAATTTCTAACCAGGAAATCAATAGTGTTTCCTTAATGTGTTACAGAAGTTGGCCCAATTCTGGATGAGCTATTTTTAGCCTACATGGAGTTAGAGCTCTGCTATGAAGCAGTATGGAATAGAAAAATATAGCTGTAAAATACTCTAATCAATGATGAAGCCTTTCAGATCAAAGAAAAGAGCATGGGGCAAGCTACCAGTTTAATGGTTAACAGCTCATTTAAGACTAAGCATAAATAGTTTCAAAGAAGAAAATATGAAAAATTTATGGTGCTACAAAAGACCATTAAAATATATATATGTATTTTTAAAAATATATTTTTATTAATTTTTTACGAAGAGGAAGGGAGAGGGATAGAGAGTTAGAAACATTGATGAGAGAGAAACATCGATCATCTGCCTTCTGCACACTCCCCACTGGGGATGTGCCTGCAACCAAGGTACATGCCCTTGACCGGAATCAAACCTGGGATCCTTAAGTCCGCAGGCCGACGCTCTATCTGTTGAGCCAAACCGATTAGGTCTATATATGTATTTTGAAAAAATGCTAAGTTAAAACCACCACACAATCTTAAATGTTTACCATGATTCAAATTATTTTCCAAGAAAAGAAGGACAATGGTCAGCTCCATTTGCCTTTTTTTTTTCCCCCCTTGTCATGCTTTATGGTATGAGAAGTAAAGAGAGATCAGGAGGGACTCTGGTGGATTATCATTCTAGAATTTAAGTCTTATACACACCATAACCTAGCTCAGTGGTCAGCAAACTCACTAGTCAACAGAGTGACAAACCGTGGCTCATGAGCCGCATGTGGCTTGTAAGCCGCAGTTTGCTGACCACTGACCAAGCTTAACTACACTTAACTTGAAGGAGTTTAGATGTATCAAAAGAACCTTTAAACTAGATTTTAGATTAATCTCAGAATAATGAAGCCAAGAATATCCTAATTATCTTGTTCTTGTTTTTGAGTATTCATTTCAAAAATAATATGGTCCTTATAAATGGTACCAGTTCTTGATAAGCCTGAACCAGACAAAAATTTAACTCTTCCTAATAAAATAAACATCCATCTATTGTGTTAGAAACACATGTTAACCAAATAATATAATCCTTAGTTATTAGCAACATACTGTTTAATATTTATCACAATTTGTTTTAAAGAACAATGTGTTAACATTTAAGCCCAAAGGGCTATAAATACACTACATACTGTACTTGATGCAGCTTGTTTGTGCAATATTCTGACAGACACAATTAATCTTGTGAAAATGACTAGGGGATAGCACAATAGTAAATTATCTTTAAGTCAAAAATACATATTTTCCCTGTAGTAAAATACTTTCTTAATACTTACAATGATAGTAGCATATGGAAAGGACATTAGGAGTTAATTATTTAAAAGAAAAAATTAAAAGCTATTAAATTCATAAATCTTGGCTCTCTGGTAGAGACAAGGGTTAAGGAAATGTTTAACTTATAAGCATAAAATAAATGAGTCGGTACCTCCAACAAATGCATCTCCGGCTCCATTGGTATCAATAATTTCTTCCTGGTCTTGATCCAAGACAGCAAAAGCAGTGACTTCACTTTCTGCAATTAGAGCCAGAGAAAGGCAGACTGACTTTCTTTGTAATACTCAATATACAAACTGACCCATTAGAGCTGAAGCTCCTTCTCATTCATCTTTCAAAGAGACACGAGTTCCAGGATGTATGTGAGCGCTCGGGAACTAAGGTACAAAGGCATTTGTAAGCAAGGCTTTTTGGGTAATTAAAAAATATATATTTTATTGATTTTTTTACAGAGAGGAAGGGAGAGGGATAGAGAGTTAGAAACATCAATGAGAGAGAAACATCAATCAGACACCTCTTGCACACCCCCTACTGGGGATGTGCCTGCAACCAAGATACATGCCTTTGACCGGAATCGAACCTGGGACCTTTCAGTCCGCAGGCCGACGCTCTATGCACTGAGCCACACCGGTTTTAGCTTTTTGGGTAATTTTTAGCAGATGGATTTTTGTTAAGAGTTATACCTAGGTGGTTCATTTTTGGGGGAACAACTATACATGATAATAGTGCCTTTATGGATAGTGTAAATACCTAAACAGAAACGATAAGCTAAAGAAAGTATTTATAAGGACTAGATCATGGATCTCTAATAAAGCTTCAGGCTTGACTGCATTCTGGGAAGTGAAATACTGGATACAGTAAAGGGCTACAAATTTTAAAAATAGAAATAATGATTTCTTTTGGGTGTTTCTCTATAGAAAATCACAATGGCACAATAAAAATATTAACTATTATTCTATTATAATACTTCCTGCCAAGGTCAAGGGTTACTGGTGTGTTTTTTTGTTGTTGTTGTGGGGGGCTTATTACAATAACCTAACCTGGTTATGCTTTAGTAAGGAGTCACTATTTCCTTTAAACTATATGTCAACTAGCAAAAGGGAAAGCTGCCACTGAATGTATGGGCAGAACAACTCAATGGGTTCCCCCCATCTCTTTTTCTAATCCTCACCCAAGGATATGTTTATTGGTTTTAGAGAGAGAGAGGAAGAGAGAAACATTGATATGAGAGAAATATCAATCAGTGGCCTCCTGTATGTGCCCTGACTGAGGATCAAACCTGCACCATGCCCTGACTGGGGAATCAAATCTGGCCCAAATCGAACCATTTGGTGTATAGGATGATGATCCAACCAACTGAGCCACCAGAACATAATGGCTCTTGTCTCATAGCAGTCTGGACCAGGGCTTGACTGTTTTGACTACAGAGGAACTTAATATAGTACTTTAAACTTGGCACATGACAATGGAATGAAGTTATTTGTGATGAAATCTGGCCCAGAGGACATCTACAAAAGATTGTATAGTGCTCTTTATTGGGGTCTGGAACTTGTGAAATCACAAATTTGCATCCCTTATGGGGACAATGTGGTCAAAGACTTATAAACTTCAGACTCACCTAAGATCAAGGGAAAAGGAGATCTTGAGAACCTTAAGGTGTTAATAAAGAACTTAAAATCTCAAACAAACAAACAAACAAACAGACAAACACTATGTTCTGTCTGCCTTCTGGTATCTGTAGCTAAAAAATACTTTCAACAACAGAGAAGCAGAGATTTGAAAATGCAAAAAAGCTCCTCTTGGAAAGACTGATAGTCAAGAAGGGCTCATTCACTTAGAGATCCCTTTTGACCACAGGGCTGTAGGTGCTAAGAAGATTCCAAACAGAAGCACCTACTTAAACTTTGAGTAACTAACTTTCCACACACTGTAACACCAGCACCTACATGGCAGTTAACAAGATTTTGATTAATTGGAAGGTGAGGCATAGTTACCGAGGATTAAAATTTCTAGGGGCATGCAGGACATACTGTTACACAGGGAGAAAAAAAGATGTAAGCAGACTTTATTGGAAATAATTAGGAAAGGGCTGCAATCTGATTTAGGAAAAGGTCTGTACCATAAATATTTATAAAGAAATCTGGTTTTATTACTTCCAAGTACAAGTCATACTATAAAGGGAATTAACAACTATAAACTAAGAACAAACAAGCACTAAATAAGTAAAACGAGCTAAGTTAATAACACCATTACCATTTATAATAGGGTTGTATTACATAATAATATAACATGTCTATAAACCATTTTAGGTAATATAAGAATTAATTACTGGATTACAGATGTGAAAATAATTATATATAAATGGTAAGTAAGCCACAATTAGATATAATTCCTCGAGTTGTTTGTTTGAAAAAGTTATTGCTTTATCCTTACTTCTGAACAGAACTTAATTCCCAAAAGAGATTATTTTGAACTTTGTTCTTTAGAATCATGACTTCTTGGTCTTAACTACTGAAAATTCTAAACGAGTGCAGTTTTACTACACAGTTTTCCTGGATGTATGTGAAGATCCTTGATATGCTTTATCTTCACGGGCCATAAGAAGTTCAATTTCCTGAAACGTAAGGTAGAATTATTTTCTTCCTTTATTAATACAAGTCAATATAAGAATGACAAGAATATAAAAGAGCCGAAACTGGTTTGGCTCAGTGGATAGAGCGTCGGGCTGCGGACTGAAAGGTCCCAGGTTCGATTGGGGTCAAGGGCATGTACCTTAGTTGCAGGCACATCTCCAGTAGGGGGCGTGCAAGAGGCAGCTGATCTCATTGATGTTTCTAATTCTCTATCCCTCTCCTTTCTTCTCTGTAAAAAATCAATAAGAAATATTAAAAAAAAGAATATAAAAGAGATATCCTAAATTAGTACAGACACAGTCCAATCTCTATTATTCTGTATCTAGAGAGCTACGGAATAATAATGACCATGAACATTTGCAAGACCCTAAAGTGTGTTCTAAATAATTAAAAAAGGATTAATTGATATTCAATGATATACTTTAAAATATATATTTCTATTTATTTCAGAGAGAAAGAGAGCAGGAAAGATAGGTAGAAACATCAATGATGAGAGAGAATCATTGATTGGCTGCCTCCCCCACTCCCCACACTGTGGATCAAGCCCAGAAAGTAGGCATGTGCCCTGATTGCAAATTGAATCATGACCTCCTGGCTCATAGGTTGATACTCAACCACTGAGTCATGCCAGCCAGGCAAATGTTCAATAATATTTAAGTTCAATTATATTTTTGGTACATTCTGATTTTTTTTGAAATGTGATGAGTGGGTTTACAAGGTTATTAAAAAGGAACTTCACATAATTAACTAAATACAGTGGTACCTCGAGATACGAGTTTAATTCGTTCCGTAACCTTGAGGCGTGGGAAACTATGAGACGCTTGAGTGGCGGTAAACTGGTGGGTTGTATGCAGCCGGCCAATCCACGCGATTACTCCTATCTCAAAAATCTCGTATGTTAGGGCACTCGTATCTCGAGGTACCACTGTAGTATTCATGAGCATAACCTATTCCATAGCCTTCTAGACAATTTACTATATAAGCATATGAAGTACCTCTCTAAATCTTAAAGACACACTGATAGGAATGGGCATTAGTCTGTCAATGTGGCCCAGGTCTCTCTCTCTCTCTCTTTTTTTTTTTATTAATTTTTTATACATATCTCCCCATTGCCCCCCCCTCCCTCCTAGGCATACCCCAACCCCCCAGTGTCTATGTTCATTGGTTATGATTATATGCATAGATACAAGTCCTTTGATTGATCTCTTATCTACCTCACCTAACTTTAATCTTCCTGCTGTAATTTCACAGTCTGTTTGAAGCTTTACTGTCTCTGTATCTATCCTTTTGTTCATCAGTTTATAATGTTCTTTATTATCCCCCAATGAGTACGATCATGTGATGCTTCTCCTTCATTGACTGGCTTATTTCACTAAGCATAAGGCTCTCCAGTTCCAACCAGGTTGCTGCAAATGGTAAGAATTCCTTCTTTTTAATGGCAGCATAGAATTCCATTGTGTAGATAGATGTACCACAGTTTTCTGATCCATTCATCTGCTGACGTGGCCCAGGTCTCTTATTAGGACTTATTTTCTTAGGTATTAAATGGGCTAGGAATATCTGTGGGATCAAGTAGCAAAATTATCTTTTTGCCCTAATTATAGAAAAATGACAGTTCTGATGAAGTACTTCTTACGAGATTAAAGTAAGTCAGAGCTCTTGTTTTCCAACTCTAACCAAACTTTTTTGTAAAGTGAGAAGAAGAAGGTTTGGGCAATATGAATCATGAGTTTCCCCAATCAGATAGGAAACAAACACTAACAATTCAGATTTGTTTGACGTCATTTATTAGATAAGACCCTCAGGATTCAAATTATATTTAGCTTATTTAAAATACAAAGTAGTAGAATTCAAATATTTTCCAGACAGTTTATACAAACAAATAATTTACTTTTCACTTGATTATGACATAAGCTCCACTTCTAATGGCTTAAGAGGCCCGACTGGCTATAATCAAAACATCCTCCTACATCTGTAATGCTATGCCAATTACAGTAGAGATGGTTAGTTCATACAAATGACAATATCTAAATAAAAATAAAATAAAAAATTCAGTTGCTCAGTGCCAAAGAGCAGATTGAATGTTTCTGTAGCCTTATCCCTCCTAAATTAACTATGTATTTTAGCACTGTGGACACACAACCTCATGATAATTAATATCCTTAGGAAATTTAGTTCAGGGTATTTTAAAATGCTTTGTGTTGTTATTGTTGGTTGATGTCACCTCTAAATTGTAGGGAAGATATAATTGAAGAGGATACATAGCAGAATAAGAGACTGGTAGGCAGGTGTTTATAACCTTAAGGTAGACTGCAGTCACCACCTATGCCACTGCCACCAGGCATTGAAAAGACAGAAAAATTATGGCAAAAATTTCACCAGAACATGAAAACCATGACCGTGTAAAAACCAGAACTCTTAACATTCTTTAAAGAGGCTCCTGCATCTTGGCCATTCCTTATACTGAGGTAATTTCTAGAATACTAATGTTTTTGTTTGCTTGTTTTCTATTATCCTTTTACCTAGAGATCATTTTAAACTATCAGAAAAGTGTTGAGAAAAATACATAGACCTACTCCACAATGTTTATCTAAATTTATCAGTTTTTAGCAATTACCCACATTTTTTATTGTTCCTCCAAATAATATGTATATATTATTTATTCTTTCAAGCCATTTGTGTATAAGTTGCATATATTATACATATAAATTATTGCTTTCTTAATTCAGTGTGTATTTCCTAAGAATATTCTTTTAGATAAGCATGATATAGTTGCTAAATTAAAAAACTTAACTATTGTTATTTTATCTAGTCTATACTTCATATTCCAATTTTGTTAATTGTCTTTTATATAAAAAACAGACACCTGGTGCACAGATTCGTGTACTGTTGGGGTCCCTCAGCCTGGCCATGGAGATCAGCCTGAAACCAGCTCTCCGACATCCCCCAAAGGGTCATGGATTGTGAAAGGGCAGTTCCCGGTGATGCATCCGGAATTAGGCTCCCACCTCTCTGATTCTGGGGTGTGTCACTCGAGAACTGCAGCTGCCAAGTCACCGCAGCTCAGCAGTTCCTGCACTGAGCGTCTGCCCCCTGGTAGTCAGTGTGCATCATAGCTATGGGTCAGATGATTGAGGGTTGCTTAGGCTTTTTATATATATATAGATTTTTAAAAAACCTGTACAGGATCCCATCTAGAATCAAATATTTTTAGTTGTGCTAGTTTGTTTTTAATTTAACCTTATAAATATATAATGTATACATATAGTTAAAAATATGAATATATAAAAAGATATGCTACAAAAAAACTCCCTCTCAGCTCTTGTCTCCCATTCACCCAGTTTCTAGTGCTATTACTTTCTAATTAGGTTATAACTGTTATTGCTTTCCTGTATCTCCTTTCAGGGTTTCTCTATGCATATACAAGCAAATCATTATTTTCCTCATTAAAAAAAAATAATATAAATATATATATATATAACATGCATGTTGTATTGGAGCACATTTTATCGTTTGGAGATTTATGTTGGTAAACAGAGAATGCCATCATTTTTTATTACTGCTTTCCTTTTTTTTTTTTAAATATATTTTATTGATTTTTTTTTTTTTTAACAGAAAGGAGGGGAGAGAGATAGAGAGCTAGAAACATTGCTCAGCTGCCTCTTGCATGCCTCCTATCGGGGATGTGCCTGCCGCAACCAAGGTACATGCCCTTGACTAGAATCGAACCTGGGACCTTTTAGTCCGAAGGCCGATGCTCTGTCCACTGAGAAAAACCAGTCAGTGCTGCATTCCTTTATTGATGGCCTTTTAGGTTGTTTTCAATCTTCTGTTATCACAATATTGCAAAGTACTAATGCTTTTATTTTAAAAAGACCCTAAATTTAATTATTTTACTTAATAGCCAAGTCAATAATATAATTCCTACCTTATATAGGGAACTGATACAAAGAAACCAAGTTGTTATACAAACAGCATAAAACATGCCAGTGTCAAAGAAGAGGGAAAGAATGAGAGTCCAGGAAATGCTTTTCTTTTCACTAGGATACACATACTAGGATGTGAGCAAAGACACTCTGCTCAGACTGGCCTAATAAACAGGGGAGCTAAACAAATGACAAATCTGCTAATAATAGAGATTTATAGAACAATCCTAATTAACAAGGACTGTTGGGAATGAAGAGCTCTGGGTTAATTTAATTTTTTGGTTAACTAAAGAAATAGAAGAAAGTCTTTTTAGTTGGAAATCTTTGTAAATGTATTAATATAATCATATACCACGACATCCCTGCTTTAATTAGTTTAGTTTATTGAATGGAATGAAATTTTTCTTTGATAATAGAGAATCCTACAGCACAGTTAATGTCATTATTCTGAACATCAGTTCTTATTGTAGTTCGAAAGGCATAAGTGCTTTCATGAAAGGCAGGATAAATGGAACGGTGGCAAGTACACTGGATTAGGAGTCAAAAGACTCATGATTTTAGTCTGCTTATTTAACAAATACTTAAGAGCTTATCATGTGTCAAGCACTCTACTGGAGACTTGGAATACAGTTATCAATAGGACAAATCCCCTGCCCCCCCAAAAAACACCAAAAAAAAACACACACAAAGAAAACCTGTTTTCATGGGACCTGAATTCTAGTGAGGAAAGACAATGTACAAGTAACAAACTACTGAACAAGATAATTTGAGATAATAAATGCCACAATGAAAATGAAACAGGATAATATGGCAGAAGGAAAGAGTTAATAATTTAGATGGGTGTTACTTCCTCACTGAGGAGGTGATGTTTGAATTGAGACTGCCATAGCAAGGACAGCCGTGTGAAGATCCAGGGCTAGAATACCAAATGCAGAGGCCCTGGGCTAGCAACAAGCTTGGGGTGCTTAGCCTGTTTAAGGTTAAGAAGGCCTAGAGTATAGGGAATGTGAGGAGATCAATGTGTAGGGGGGAGGGGGGATGTTGAGGGGTAGGGAAGTGGATTTTGATAGAATTTCATTCTAAGTAAAATGTGAAACCATTGGAAGGTTTTCGTTGGTTTATTTTTCAATATATTTTTTATTGATTTCAGAGAGGAAGGGAGAGGAGAGAGTGATGAGAGACAATCACTGATCAGCTGTCTCCTGCTGGGGATTTATGCCCCAACCTGGGCATGTGCTCTCAATGGGGAATCAAACTCGGGACCCCTCAGTCTGCAGTCTGATGCTCTATCTACTGAGCCATACCAGCCAGGGCACCATTGAAAGGTTTTAACCAGGGAGTGATATGATCCCATCTTTAATTTAAAAAGCTTATTCTGGAAGTCTTATAGAAAATAGACTGAGTGGATTGAATGATGCTATTTACTGGGAGACCTTGTGTAAGTCACTCTCTAACTTAAACTCAGTTTTACTACTTAGAAAATGAGAATTACACTTGCTTTAGCTATTTTGACTTTTATTTGGATTAAGTATTAACAATGTTATGAAAGCAGTCTGTCAAATATAAAGCCCTATAAAATTTATAAGGTGTTTTTAAGAGCTTATTTTCTTCAATCAGGCAATGATAATAATATTATTGAATACTTGCCATGAGCTCTTTATAGTCTGTTAGATCCTTTGGGGAATATACAGGAGAAATATGAAGACATGATCCTTCTCTATGAACTTAGAATCCAGCTGGAAAAAGAAATCTGGCATGTGTGAAAGAATATGTAAAGTCTCATACAAGTTAGTACTCCTTATAGTTGCAACAAGAGTTCAAAGAAAGAAAAGAACAATGTGAATGTAATGAACTGAAAATAGTTTCATAAAGAAAACTGAACTTAAGCCAGGTATTGAAACTGTGGCTAGTGAAGAGGCTAGGAAAGGAAAGGTATGTATATCCTAGGAGGCACAGAAAAAGAGTAAAGTTTATATGTCATGTAAGGCAAGAAATAACATAATTTATGTGGGTCCAGCCATCTCCAGACAAAAGTTTGGATTGATATGTCATACAATGGGATGCAACTATAATTTCTGAGTAAAATTCAAATGCTTACTGTGCCCCCAGATACTGCACCAAGTGTTTTATGTACTTTATCTCATGCATTCTCACTGCAATCCCATGAATTAGGCATTATTGACCTGATTTTATGAATGAAGACATCGAAGCTCAGAGAGGTTGTCAACTGCCCAGCGCTCCGTGGCAAAGTAAGACTTTGGAACAAAAAGAATGAAAAAAGAAGTAAAATGTGATTCCAAAGCTGCCATTCTAGCAATGTTGGAATTTCCAGCTACTGGTTTTCTTTTTCTTTTCTTTTTTAAATATATTTTATTGAATTTTTACAGAGAGGAAGGGAGAGGGATAGAGAGTTAGAAACATCGATGAGAGAGACATCAATCAGCTGCCTCCTGCACGCCCCCTATGGGGGATGTGCCCACAACCAGGATACATGCCCTTGACTGGAATCGAACCCAGGACCCTTCAGTCCGCAGGCCGACGCTCTATCCACTGAGCCAAACCGGTTTGGCGCTACTGGTTTTCTTAAAAAAGGTGATCATGAAAAACAAACAAACATATTTTGATTAAGCAGTATATAGCAGTTAACTGACATTTAAATTCCCTTCCCAAGCTCTGTACTGATAACTAAATTTGACTAAATTGAGTAGATAAATGCTCCAAAGAGAACAGAGGCAGTATAATATCATTGTTAAGAATACGGACTAGACTGCTTCGATTCATATTCCCAATTACTAGTCAATTCCCATTTACTTGCTTGTAACCCAGTTAAACCCTCTGTGCCTTAATTTTCTTGTGTGTAAAACAGGGACAATAACAGTAATTATCTCACAGGGTTTTTTGTGAGCATTAAATCAGTTAATGCACTTAAAGCACTTCGAGCAAAATTGGCACAGAGTAAGCATTTAATGAATACATGCACATGAGTATTATTAACCTTAAAATGAAACTTTTGGGAACAGGAATTCATGTCTCACTTAAAACTGCTGCTTCTGAAGGCATGATTTTGACCTTGAGCACTATTCTCATTTGCAATAATGTCTTTTAGTTTGTTCATTTTTTCTTCTAATTTTCCACAAATGTTTCAAGTAAATGTCAGTTAAAGTCTTCAGTGCTGAATGTACACAGGTATGAGAATAAATGAATGTTTGCTTTGAATATGAAAATATTTTTCATAGAAAAGTGACCAAGGAAACAATGATAGATGGCATTACTGCACTAAAATCTTATTTACCCTTTGTTTAGTATATATTTATTCTTTAAGAGGCTCCTGATATCTTTAATAGGTTCACTAAATGAAGCATATCACTTTAATCTTATACAAAGCAGTTCATTTCAACCTGTTCTCTGTTTCTTTTTATGCATTTGCTCCATTCTCATGTCTATAAAAACTGGTTTCCTCTGCTGGCTTAGCACCTAGATCACTGGCCATCCATGAATCATCTAACTCTGTTGAATGCCTATCTTCGATCCAATTAGTTATGCCAGGAAAAGAGCTAGGGCTCATGACACAAAACATGGCTACTTAAGTAAGAGGGGCTATGCGATAGACAATTTGTCTGATGATCTCTACCACCCAGAACTATGCTTGGCTCACTAGAGGAGCTCAGTATATTTACTGAATGAATAGAGTGATTTTCATGCATACAAACCTAATTATGTTATTCCCTTGGATGGTTCTCTATTGAAGTTTTAATTCCAGGGCATGAATCCAGCCTACTGTTCAAACCTTAGCTTTTGCCATTTCCTGACCTGTAACTGTTCTCTTGTCATAGTAATCATTTTTCAAGGTCTTTTTTATGCCTGTGTACATACCAAGTTTACTGCTCAAATTATCTTTCACTATTAAGTTACCAAATCCCAGGTTAAGTCTTGTTTTCTTGGATATAGTTCCTGACCTCTTGGGGTTCTGTTAGAAGCATAGCTGCTTAGTTCCTCTTCTATGCCATCTTTTATAACCTTCACATACCTCTAAGAAAATACTTACCATACTTATAATTATTTATATGCAAGGATTTTCTCTACTAAAGAATAAGCTCCTTGTGGGTAGGAATCATGACTTAATTTTATTAACATCTCTCAGCTCTGTACCTACTACATAGTAGGTGCTCAGTAAACATTTATTATTACTGAATGATTATTCCTATTGGATTTTAAGTTCCTTATAACTGGTCTCTATTTCATATAGCACAGTATAACTCACTATATATTTTCGAAATAATCTTGAATAACTGTTGTATAACTATAATATGCTTCTCTATGTTAGTTTAGTAAACCAAGTAAACTAAATATTTCAATTGTCAATAATCCCACTTTAAAAAAATTTATTGGGGTTACATTGGTTTGCAAAATCATACAGGTTTCAAATGTACAACTCAATAAAATCTCATCTGCCCACTGTACCATTAGCCCACTGCCCTAAGCCAGTGATCGGCAAACTGCGGCTTGTGAGCCACGGTTTGCCACTCTGTTGACTAATGAGTTTGCCGATCACCGACCTACACTCTTGATTCCAATAATTATAGGCTGTTGTTGTACCTTGTGATTAAGCCCCTATCCCAGTGGTCGACAAACTCATTTGTCAACAGAGTGGTGAACCGCGGCTTGTGAGCTGCATGTAGTTCATGAGCCGCAGTTTGCCGACCACTGCCCTAAGCAAAGTCTCTTTCTGTCCCCATTTCTCTACCTTACCTTCTAATCCCCCTTTTCCTCTGGCTATCACCACACTGCTGTCTCTGTCTCTGTATTATGTATATACTTTTTTTGTTAATTCCGCCACTCTCTTCAGCTTTTTAGAATTATTAGAATTAAATCTAGTTTATAAATGTTTATATGAAAGGAAATCATACAACTGCTTGAAAATCAGAGGGTAGCATGCTGTTTCTTCACCAGTAAAAAAAATGTAATCTTGCACAAATTACCCTAAAAACACCTTTCTTTCCAGATCTAACGCTACTGAAGACATCCTGTAGAAATAATGAAAATATTATTTGATTGTTGCCTTCAAGCAAGTTGCTTTCTATCATTCAGAAACGAAGACACTTTTAGGACTCAATGAACCTAGGTTCAGATCCTGCTTTCTGATATGGGGACTTTGAGTAAATACTCAGACTGGACCAAACCAAGGCAATCAAATGGTTCTACTAGGAATGACAAAGGTGCATTCATCTCAAGAAGACACCATATTTAAGTGCAATTAATATTTATAGGTGTATGATCCTTCCTTAAAAAGAGACTAGGGGCTCTTAGGACTGGAAGAATAGAAAAAGGCATTTATTAGATAATGTGGACCAATGCATCATGATTATAGAAACAACTGAGACCAAAGATAGCTTTTTTGACATTTTTATGATTTAGTCCTAATCAATGCAGTAGTAGGATACTAGACATTATTGGTATTCTAAGTGTACCCCTTCTTAAAATCATGCATTTCTTTCTGGGTATAGCAGTAAAGATTTTCAAAAGAGGTATATAAAGATGCTTTTGTTATTAAAGAAGAAACTGTTGCCACCACTACATTTAATTGTAGACTTTCATTAAGATTTCTGTTTGAATTGTTGATGATGATAGTGGCAAACATTTACAAAGCTTTCAAAGGAAAAGTTGTATTTACTATGAGGGGGATCAATGTCTTCTTTTTTCTCTTTACAGATTAGAAAAAACTTTTAGAGCAAAAAAGCACTGCTGAAATATCACTGATGTTTAGTGGTTTGGAGGGATGATAATGCCTCAAGGTAATGCCATAGTTTTATACTAAAGGAAAAAGATTTTTTAAGCATTTTATAGTGTACAATAAAATTAAATTTCCCCAAAGTTTAGAGTTAATTTCAATGGGTGCCCTGACAAACAGATAAAAGTTGTGAGTACTAATTATTGTCCAAGAAACTAAATTGGATTCACAAATCACTTGACTACTTGGAGTACAGTAATAAAATCCAGTAACAATTTTATCCATTTAAACAGAACACTTTTCTTTAGTCAATTGCTAATCCCTTTTGCACTTATAAGTAGATGAAAATGTGTAAATGTATGGTTACCTGTTTAAAAACACTTCTCAAGTACAATATTTTACATTGCTTTAAAGCTATTCCTCCTCTTCATTCTCTATGAATAGAAGTTGCAGCATTAAGTTTTTACAAAGTTGCAGGAATAATTTAAAGATCATACTCAAGTCTAACCAGAGATTAATAAGAATGGCACAATATTATAAAGAAATGATAAAGACCTGTCTCAGAGCAGGCTGTTTTGTCATCCGATATTGTGCCAATTACTGCTAATTCCTCTCAGAATTGGTCCTACTAATGATTCTTAAGTGGTGCTTCCATTTCTCTCTCCAAAGTAACATTTTAAATAATTTTCAAACCCCCAACTAATTCCCACCCTCAGAAAGAATAGCTCACTAGGGGTCAAGTCTTACACTTTGCCAGTTATGTTGAACTACTAATAGTTCTTCTGCCAAACAATACAAGAATTTGTATCTTTGTTTATGAGACCAGAAGAAGATGGGAGATAATTCAATTTAGGAACAATATCACATTGTATAGCTTCAGAGGATACATTCAAGCCTATGTAAATGGCACCTGCTAGACTTGGCCTATTCATAGATCACAATACTATTTATATTTCCTCAGATGACCCAGAGGCAATGTACAAACTGAGCAGGCCATTGAAGTCAGTGCAGCAAGGCTGGTGTCTTTAATTGTAAGGTATGTGAAGTTTTGACAATGGCTACATGTGGACAGAAGAAACTTGTGCTGTGCTGGTTAATTATTTGAAAACACAAAGTAATGAAAAAAAGAAGAAAAGTCTATTTTTTATGTACTGACAAACCGTGTTAATTACCCCCATTAAAATCTATTTTAAAAACTTCATTTCAAATAAAATAACTAAATGTTATATGTGAGCTATAATATATAAGTATCAGCAATTATTTTTTATTTTATCATAGTGGCTCCTGATATGCAAAGAAAAAAAAACCCACCCTATAATCTGTTTAGCTCATTCCTAAAAGTCTATATTTTGAGCATTTGAGGGTTAGGTTCACATTTTCTGACATTAATAGCAATAACCTAAATACTTGGAGGGTAAGACAACATATACTGGACCACATAGGTGCCTTCTAATCCTTCCATCAGGTGTCTTGGTTATAAAAGCCTGGAGACAGAAACATCTTTCACTCCTTCAAGGAAAGTGATGAGCACAAACTTTCACTTTCTTTAGAGCATTATGTAGCTGAGAAATATCAAAGTGTGAACATTTTATCTAGCATGTTCCAAGGCTAGGAAGTCTTGGACTAAACATCAGATAACTCTTATTTTCTTGATTATACATTTATATAGTTAGTGGGAAGAGATGGGGATAATTATTGAAATCTAGCAGAAAGCCCATTATATTAGGTACTTCATAAATACTTGGTGCTGTCAGTAGAATTTAAAAGACTCCTAAGCTAGCACTCAAGTATATTTTCTGGTAAACTATTTTTTACATGCTATATTAATAAAAAAGAAGTGCTGTATTCCTTAGTGGTTACCCTGAGGATTACAATTAACATTCTAAGTCTATAAAAATCTTGTTTGAATTGATACCAACTTAGCTTAATAGAATTTGAAAACTCTGCTCCCACAGCTCCTTCTCTCTTATGTTGTTGTTACAAATTACCTCTTAATACATGTGTGCCCATGAACATATAATTATTCCCTAATGTATTTGTCTTTTAAATCATGTATGACAAAAAGAGGAGTTCCCGGGCCCGCCGGGGGGGGGCGGGGGGGGCCCGGCGAAAAAAATACGGGCTATTACATTTATCTATGTAGTTACCTTTACTGGAGTTCTTCTTCTTCTTTTTTTTTTTTTTGTTTAAATATATATTTTATTGATTTTTTTTACAGAGAGGAGGGGAGAGGGATAGTCAGAAACATCGATGAGAGAGAGATATCGATCAGCTGCCTCCTGCACGCTCCCCACTGGGGATGTGCCTGCAACCCAGGTACATGCCCCCGACTGGAATCGCATAACCAGTCCGCAGGCCGACGCTCTATCCATTGAGCCACACTGGCTTCGGCAGACTGGAGTTCTTTATCTCTTCAAATGGTTTTGAGTTACTGTCTAGTATCCTTTCATTTCAGCGTCAATGATTCCCATGAGCATTTCTCAGAGGGCAGGTCCATTTACTTGCAATGAATTCCTTTCACCTTTGTTTAGCTGGAAATGTCTTAATTTCTCCTTCATTTCTGATGGACAGTTTTGTCAGAGATAGAACTTCTATATTCCTAGGCCCATTTTTTTTCCCCCAGTGGAGAATTATAATTACCAAAACCTAATTCATGAAGTAGATTCTCCGCAATTCACAATGCATTTTTATTTATTGAAGACATAGGAAGGAAAAATTATAGTGTGGCTACAGATCAGTGTTGAACTCAAAACAGAAAAGCTTTTAAGTTGGTTGTTGCCCTAATTGGTTTGGCTCAGTGGAAAGAGCGTTGGCCTGCAGACTGAAGGGTCCCAGGTTAGATTCTGGTTAAGGGCATGTACCTTGGTTGCAGGCAGGTTGTGCAGGAGGCAGCTGATCAATGTTTCTAACTCTCTATCCCTCCCCTTCTCCTCTGTAAAAAATCAATAAAATATATTTTAAAAAAGTTGGTTGTTGATTGTACTTTGATAATTAAATACACAAACCTATGATCCTTTAAGGCTCACCTAATTAGTATTAAATGAGTATATTTAATATCAGCTGTAAATTAAAAGCATAATGTTTGCCTCATCTCAAAATAATTACATATGCATTGTAATGTGAATTATGGAACATTAATTTGTAGTTTATCGATTATTCCCTAAACACAGACTGAGTCTCATTAGGACATAGTTAATATCATAGCAGTTTTGATAAATAGCTCCTAGAAAAGGTTCCTGAATAATGTTTGGAAATAAATTCTTTAATGGAAAGGTGTACCAAGTATCAGAATTTATTGCAAAGCCCTAGCTAGCCTAGAAAAATGTGCTCCATGAGACTCAGGTGAGAGGCATATATATGCTTATATCTCATTCTGCACAGAGCTAGGAATTTTTCAAGTTTTAAGTAGAGGATATAATTACTTCTTTTAAAAAAAAGGGTCTTTAGCATAATGAATAATTACAGGTCAAACTCTTACCTTTAACAAACAAGTTCTTAGCATCCTTCAGATAGAGGAAATGATAGGTTGACTAGCATGTTAAAAAAGTTTCTGCTATGTTTATTACACCCAAGAATCACTAAAGAGGGAGCAAAACTCTCTATCTTCCTCTATTATGTGAATAGTTTGCTATCGGAGCTTTTTTCTTATATTTTAAAAATTTGACAAAAGGAAGATAAACAATCCAATCAAAAAATGGGCAACAGACCTAAATAGACACTTTTTGAAAAAAGATATAAAGAAAGCCATGAGACCTATGAAAACATGCCTTAGTCATTAATCACCCTACAATGCCAATCAAAACAACAATGAGGCCGAGACTGGTTTGGCTCAGTGGATAGAGCGTCGGCCTGCGGACTGAAAGGTCTCAGGTTCGATTCCGGTCAAGGGCATGTACCTTGCTTGTGGGCACATCTCCACAGTGGGGCGTGCAGGAGGTGGCTGATTGATGTCTCTCTCTCATCGATGTTTCTGACTTCCTATCTCTCTCCCTTCCTCTCTGTAAAAAATCAATAAAATATATTAAAAAAAACCAACAACAATGAGGTACCATCTCACACCTGCCAGAATGGTATCATCAACAAATCAACAAATAACAAGTGCTGGAGAGGATGTGGAGAAAAAGGAACCCTGCTTCATTGCGGGTGGGAAAGCAGACCGGTGCAGCCACTGTGGAAAACAGTATGGTATTTCCTCAAAAAATTAAAAATGAACTGCCATTTGACCCAATAATACCACTCCTAAAAAATATCCCAAGAAAACAGAAACACCAATCAGAATATATATATGCACCCCTATGTTCATAGCAGCACAATTTACAATAGCTAAGACTTGGAAACAGCCTAACTGCCCATCAGCAGATGAGTGGATTAGAAAACTGGTATATTTACAAAATGGAATACTACGCTGCTGTAAAAAAGAAGAAATTCTCACCATTTGCAACATCATGGATGGAACTCAAGAGCATTATGCTAAGTGAAAGATAAATATCATGTGACCTCACTCATTTGTGGAATATAAAGAACATTACAAATTGATGAACAAAAATAGATACAGAGGCAAAGAAGCATCAAACAGCGGGAAGGCAGGAGAGGGTTGCGGGGGCTAGGGGTGGGTAAGAGAACCACTGAAGGACTTGTATGCATGCATATAAGCATAACCAATGGACACAAGACATGGTGGGGGGGAATGTATAGAAGGAGCTAGAGGAGGCTGGGGGGAGGTCAGTGGGGACAAAAGGAGACATATGTACTTTTGTAATACTTTAAACAACAACAAAAAAATCTGAGAAGGTAAGAAAATTTGCTGCTAGAAAATCCATGGAGAAATATTAAAAGCATAAATATAGGAGGGTGGGAGTGGCTGGGAGAGGTTAATGGGGGAAAAAGGAGACATATGTAATACTTAAACTATACAGAATTTAAATTAAAAAAAAAAAGAACTGGCCAAAAAAAGTACGAAAATACAGAGTAATCATGGGGAAAATATACTGATTCTAGAGTTTTTTTTTAGTTTTTTTTAAGGAAATGATTATGTTGATCAATTGGGAAGAAGCAGCCCAGTTCAATTTAGTGCCTTTAGTTTTTTGTTGGGGCGGTGGGGCAGGAAACTTAACCACCAATAAAAATGTTTCAAATGCAATGTCATGAATAGGCCTTACATTTTCCTTAAATATAAAATGGATTTCAGTCACAATATATAATTTTCATGTTTAAAAGAGAGGAACTTTTCAGATCAACCGTTTCCTACTGTCTTTAAATGTACCCATTAAAAGACAGTTTTCGTTTTCCTGCTCTATTGTGAATTCCCACTGACCACACCCATATCTCTTACTGAGCTTATGTTATTTCCCTTCATTTTTCTTGGATATTTTGCACTGTGTGCCAAAACAAACTCTCTGCTGCCACAGAGCCCAAAGAATGAGCTTGGCTGCGTCCTGTAAATGCTAACGTAGGTAGGAGCACCAGCACCGTTAGGCTTCAAAAGCAGCAGAGGTAAAAGCTGCGCAGACACGTCAAGCTTCTCCTCTGCATTTGGAATTTCTAACTTTGGCCACCATAGCTTTTCCCCCTCCTCACTCTACTAACAGTTTTCTGCCATTTTCTCCCTTTAAATATAGAGACCAAGGGAGAAGATCTCAGCATAGTAATCCTGTTTTAGCCCAATTTTGGCCTAAAGCAAACATGTAATTCCTCATGATTGATTTTAAAGAACATAACTGACTCTCATGTTCAATGGGTCTACATTTGACTCTAACTAGTGGCTTCCTCTCATTTTTTCATTGCCTTTCAGTCTTTTCCCTGTTATCATAATCCCCAGTGACTGAGGAATCATAAACTGCCATTCTCCTACTACACAAAGTATCTGAATTATGCAACTTACATTTCAGGGGACTTAATATGATTAGTTTTGCATCATGTGTTCAAATTCAGATTAAATTCAGACCTCTCTGTAATAAATGACAAGATGCATGAGGGCAACCATAATTATACAATTATTGATGAAGTTCCTGTTGATAAACAATGCAAACATTAGGAAATACTATTTTGCAATTAAATAATGAAGAAAGCTGTTTACTGCCTTCCATTCTATCCTCTGTTAATAAGACTGAAGTTGCAGATGTTCCTGTATGCTGCATTGATGTTAAATGGTGCATGATGCTCTAGGTGGTTCCCATAACCTTGCTTTGTCTACTATGAACTGACTCAATTGATATGATAATAGAGAAAAGAGCTGGGCTGAACTGGCACAATTTGCGTAGCCTTGAAATTTGCTATTATTGGACGGCCAACTGCTTCTAAAAGTTCTTGTTCGGTTGTGCCCACAACAGTGTATTAGACAAATAATATTTTGAAATTAAACACTCAGGTGGGGGCATCACTTATTAAAGCTTTTGTCCATCAAACAAGATATTTGTCAATGCATTTCTAAAGCTAACACTAGGGAATTCTGTGATCCTCTCTAGGATCAATTACTATTAGACTTCATACAAAGAAAGCAGACATCGTTCTTCGGATCACAAAACGATAGCACTTGCAGCCTTTTAACAAAGGAATTATATTTGGAGAAACATCTTTCTCCCTTTCATAAAACCTCTATTTCCATCTCATTATTATAAAATATATTTTAGATTTAGAAATAATAAAGTCTTCAATATTGCTCAATATAATACATTACTCATGAGAAAATTTATCATGAGACCCTATATAAGAATAGTAGGAATAGCTCTGATGTATGAAAGTAAAATGACACACTAGAGAACCTCAAACACTGAAGAAAATCCCAGTTCATTCCATAAACATTTTAAACAGTAATAGAAAAATACCATACCTCTAAGGGAGAATGGAGAATCTCTGAAGTTAGAAATTTAAAAAAAAATATTGTTTTAAAATATATTTTCATTGATTTTAGAGAGGAAGGGAGAGGGAAGAGAGATAGAAACATCAATGATAAAAGAGAATAATTAATCAGCTGCCTCCTGCACGCCTGACACAGGGAATGGAGAGGCAACCTGGACATGTGCTCTGACAGGGAATTGAACTGTGACCTCCTGGTTCATAGGTTCATGCTCAACCACTGAGCCACGCTGGCTGGGTCCAAGTATAGAATTTATGGGCATGTGATGAATGAAAGGATAAGATATCATAAATATATCTTTAATGGGTGGATAATTAAAAAATTAGGAGAATTGAAAATAAATGGGAAGAATGAAACTTAAAAAAAACAAACCTGTAAAAATCCTAGAAAAGCTAATGCTAATGGAGGTGTAATATAAAACAGGATATACAATTGGGCTGCCCTGTAATAAGTAAGGATCAATATTAAAGATTTAACTCCCCAAAGAACAAATTCCCATATGACTAGATGAATAAGAGATAGGATAAAGGAATTTAAAAAAAGAACAGATGAAAGAAACTGCATATACACAGAATTAATGTTTTAAAAAAGGGCAACAAGAGCATTTTTAACAAACCCTACTCCTAAGCTTGATTCAGGTTTAAACAAAGTTTGTCTTGATTTTTTGTTTTTAGTTGGTTTACAAGGAGACCTTTTCATTCTGAATATTGTTTCAGTTCAAGAAGATTACAGCATAATAAACTTAAGAAAAAAGGAGCCCCTCGTGCACTGTATTCACTGGCCCTCCTTACTGGGCTCATCCTAGCGGGAAAACAATAACGTGTTAATAAGGACTGTACTCCCTTTCTTATTTATATCAGGCTTGGCCATGTGACTTGACTTCAGCTAAGGAAATGTGACAGAAAGTGATGCAACAGCAGTAAGTGTAGTTCTTTCATCTTGTCTTTTCCCCTCTAATACAATGAGCATGTTCTTGATTGGGGCTGCCTTTTAGTGTTGGTCTACAATGAAGAAAACATGAAGTAGTGCCTCAGTGAACACACTAAAGAACAGGAATGTAAGTGAAGAATAAATATTTATTATTGAAAATCATTAAGATTTTGAGGGTTATTTGTTAGGTTTAGCCTAACCTGGTTAATAAATATAAAAAGGGGCGTACCACTATGATTTTTAATTCGAATAGAATTCAAAATTATGAGATAAAGGTTATAGAATAACTGCTTATTTAAATTTGAGAAGGCCTTCAATTTGTATGAACCAAAATATGATATTAAACATTCAAGAAGTGCTCTTAAGGAGCCTCTGCATCAATGTGGTACATATGATAAAATGTGCTGATGAGGATGCCCTGGTCATGATTATCCCTATTCCTTAACAGCTTTCTAAGTAACCTAGCAGGACAGAGAAATATTAATATGAGTTTTAAGTCAGTTCTAGGGGCTTTTGATAATGACAGAGAAGGTAATTTAGACCAACTGTCTCATTAAGACCAATCGGAACATCTGGACAAAATGTAGCTTTAAAAAAATGTGCTTGAGGCATTTGAGGCCTCACAAAAGATTAAAGAATTACCAAGATAGGATATAACAGATGATGAAAACCAGAGGGGGGAGCCTGGTGTTTGATGCTGCTGGGAGGACAACACTGGGAACCTAGAGCCTGTCAAGACTTTTAAGGCCTGGTAAAACCTTCTCATCTTAGGCTGGGAACCCAAAAGCTGCACCTAGACTTAAGGGGGGACAGGACATCTATATATAGGCCTAAGCAATGGACTATAACTTAGCTTCCAATCATCTAAATTCCTAAACTTAAATCAAGATGACTAGTCTGGCAGTATTCCTGTGCCTCCCAAAAGCAAACATGATTCATCTTATGCTTCAAGTTATTTTTAGAAGGAATTTTACAAATACAATGTATGCTCACAATAAAAAAAAAGTAACATGAGGCAAGCAAGAAATTAAAACCAGCAGAAATTATACAACAGAAAGTAACCCAAAGTGGTTCCAGATATTGAACTTATCAAACAGAAACTTTGAAATAACTATGCTTACTGATCAAGAGTTAAAAAAGAAAACTGAGAATTACAATAGAGAACTAAAAACTATAGAAAATGAAAATTGGAATTAAGAGCTCAATAGATTTAAATGGAAATTAAAAAGAATTCAATATATAAGTTTAACAAAAACATACAGTTTAGAGAAGAATTAGTAAACTGGAAGATAGATCAGAAGAAAATATCCACAATGAAGCACAGTAAAGATGGAGAAGATGTATTTTACATCGTTCCTAAAGTGGGATGAGGACCAATGGACAGAAGTTACAAGAAGGAAAATTTCTGTTCAACAGAAGGAAAAACTTTCTAATAATTTAGGGTTTATAAAACGGAAATGAATAGATCAGCTGGTAGTGAATATTTTAGAAAAGATTCTTGAATTGAGTTGGGACTGAGATAAAATGATCCCTATCCTTAGGGTTTTATTAGAATTAAGAGTTAACAGGGAGAAAAATTAAACTGAAGTGTCTCATGAGAAAAGTTTGGGAAAGTATAGTAAGGTCCCACATATGTAATATTATGTAATGCAGCATGCAAACAATCAGTAGAATGATGTGTGGAAGACAATCACTAAATTGTTATATCTGAGTGGGAGAATTTCAGGATATTTTATATATGGGAATATGTTGAGGATGCTATAATCATGTGATCACATCATTACAACTAAGGATATTACATTAGAGTATGGATTCTCAAACGTTTTGGGCCCCTGTAATACTCTTTAAAGTGAGGATTCCAAATAGCTTTTGTTTATGTGGCTTATATTTATCAATATTTACTTTATTAGAAATTAAAACAGAGAACTTAAAAATAGTTATTAATAAATCCATTACATTTTAACATATTTTATGAAAAATAAGGATATATTCTAAATAAAAATACTAGTGAAGAGTGACATTTACATTTTTAGTGATCACTTTAATGTCTGGTTTAAAAAGACAGCCTGAGTATCATAATTGCTTCAGTATTCAATCTGTTGCTATATCACACATTACAAAGTCTCTGGAAAACTCTCCTGAAATAGAGAATCTAAAAGTCAAATAATGTCTTAGTGTTATTGTGAAATAGTTTTGACTTCACAGAAGAAACACCTTGAAAGTCTTGGAGACTTCCAATAGGTCCACAGTTTGAAAACTGTTGCATTAAAGGGCCCTGTAGCAGTCACCATGCTGGGATGATTAACATATTCACTCTGGACAAGCTGTAAGTGCAAGAATATGTCTATATGCTATACTCACAAATGAATTTAAATACTATAAGCCAATAAAGAGTTAATGCTCTGCAGCATACAAAGTAAAGATACCAAACAGTGCTTAGATGAAAGAAAGCTGGCCAAGAAGAATATTTTAGACCTTTCCAGGACGATAAAGTACACTGTGTTGATTCTTTTATGCAATAATAGTCCCAAATTAATTATCCCAATCTATGATTGCTTTGTTGTTATGGCAAATAGAAGTAAAGTTTGAAATAAATGCATTAGACAAACTGAACTAACAAGCAAAATAGAGACATACTCCTAGAGAGCAGGCAGACAGCTCTGATAGGGTGGTGGTGGTGGAGGGATTGAGCAAAAAAGAAAGTGAAATAACGAACACACTAGACCAGTGGTCGGCAAACAGTGGCTCGTTGGCCCCTTGAGTGTGGCTCTTCCACAAAATACCATGGTCTAGGCAAGTCTATTTTGAAGAAGTGGGATTAGAAGAAGTTTAAGTTTAAAAATTTGGCTCTCAAAAGAAATTTCAATCATTGTACTGTTGATATTTGGCTCTGGTGACTAATGAGTTTGCCCACCATTGCACTAGACAAAGTACAGTAGACCAGCTGAGACCTGACATGGGAGAACTAACAAGGGTCTCCAAAATGAAGCCAGACTGATTTCCACATTACAATCCTGGTAACTGAAGACCTAGATATAAGCCTAACCCAAGACAGATGGAAATCTGAAGCCTGCCTAGCATGTTTTCCTTTTTGGAGGAAAACA
>JAAGEH010000367.1:3993544-4072732 GCA_011751065.1 Lasiurus cinereus
GAGGGCCTCAGCCTCAGCACGAGGGTCTCAGCCTCAGCCTCAGCATGAGGGTCCCAGCCTCAGCCTCAGGGCGAGGGCCTCAGCCCCAGCTCCAGCGCGAGGGCCCCAGCCTCAGCCTCAGCGTGAGGGTCTCAGCCTCAGCACGAGGGTCTCATCGTCTGCAGCCTGGCCCCAGCGCCCCAGCCCCCGAGCCCCGTCCCTCTCCCCAACGGGCGTCGCCAGCAGCGGGGACTCAGTCCAGCACTGGGAGGAGGACGGCGGGGCGCCGAGCGGAGCTCCGTTAGTCCGTGTTCCATGCCTGCGTTTCCCCATTGCGGGGCCCAGCCCGGCGCCCTGTGCTGCGGGGCACGTCCCCCCAGGCCCCGGGGCCTCGACCTCGCCGGCGAGCCCGCCTCCGGGCCGGGAATGCGCGCGGCTCCTTCCCCAGATCCTGGTCCCCCTCAGTCATTATTTCTTTAAATACGTTTTCAGTATCTTGCTCTCTCTCTTCTTCTGGCACCCCACAATTCTGATGTTGGCACGCTCGAAACTGTCCCAGAGGCTCCCCACATTATGTCACACCTTTGGATTCTCCTCTCTTCTTGCCTTTCCAGTCGAATGTTGTCTGCCTCTTTATATTTCAAATTTTTTACTTGATTCTTGCCTTTCTCCAGTCCGCTGCCAGGACTCTGTACAATATTCCTTATTTCAGTCAGTGTATGTCTAATTTCTATTTGGTCCTCTATCATCTCCAGTTGAACCTTTTCCATCCCTAGTTGGCTCCCCTGCATCTCTAGTATGTCCTTTTTCATCTCCTCTTGGGTCTTGCTAAATTTATCCATCTTTTCTAGCATATTCTTGAAAAACCCCATAAGCGTGGTTTTGAACTCTATATCCAGTCTTTTTTTTTTCTTCCTCCATTTCTTTTGTTTGTGATCCCTTCCCCTGTCTCGGCATCCTCACCATGGCAGGGAAACTGTGTTGGATTCAGCCTTATGATACCAGACGCAAAGCCGCAGAAGCCTCTGTTGAGCTTGGGAGGGGTGGAGTCTCAGGGCTTAAGGGACCGCCTTGCCTTCCAGTTGGCCCCGCCCTCCACGGCCCCCGAGTCTCACGTGACTGGGTAATCCCTGGAGCGGTCCCTGTGCGCGCGCGCACCCGCAGTGCCTCTAACGCTGCCTTTCCATCTCCCCTGCGCACCAGGACCACACGAGTCTAGTTCCCCAGGGTTTCGCCCAAAACAGGGGCTCAGTGGACTCAGAAGTGGCACAGTTGGGAGGGTCTGTCTCCCGCCCAGTCGCGAAAGCCAGCGGCACAATCAGCAATCTGTCCTCCGCTCAGCACCGTGCGCGTGCGAGACCGGACCTGATCTTCTGCGAATCCCCTAAATTTCCGTGCACCTCTCCCTTTTCACAGTCCAAACTCCCCCGTATGAGTTTCGGCTGGATCTGGGGTTTAGTGTCATAAGATAAGGGGTTCAATGCCGTTGGGAGTCTCCGTTTCCCTCCCGCCAGAGAAAGCCAGCCAGGTACTCCGGCACCCGCTCTCTCAGCGCGCGCGTCTCAGTACCTCGGCTTTTTTGCAGCTCCTCTGGGTTTCTGTGAGCCCCTCTCTTTCCTTCTAGCTGTAGAATTTACACTCGGCCAGCTTTCCTGTGGTTCTGGATGATTTCCGTTCTGTCTTTTAGTTGTAGTTTTGAAATTGTTGTGCGAGGCAGCAGTGTAGGTGTTTACCTATGCCGCCATCTTGGATTCTCTTCTGTATATACATTTTTAAATGGCTAACTCTTCAATATGGGTAATAGTGCAGGACTCAAGATATCATATCTGACCATTCTAAAATTAAATTCATTTCTTTTATTGCTAGGTCTATTGAGGCATGATTGGCACACAATCACCTGCATGTATTTAAAGTGTACAATTTGATAAGTTTGAATGTGTATACACCCATGAAACTATCACCACAATCAAGATAATGAAGATATCCACCACTTCTAAAAATTTCCTGTGCTTCTTCATAAACTCCCACCTTTCCTGCCTCCCAAGTGCCCAGGCAACTGCTCATCTGGACCCATAGTATCAAAATTTGATTTGGACTTCTAACCAATTACTCTGTAATGATTCAGGTAACACTGCTTGTACTTAGGGGGTTTTGTCTCCATAAGTGGATATGTAATTTGAAAAACAGAAGGTTAGTTTCTATGAATATTTCTGAACTAGATGCATTGGATCAACAGTAGCTTCAAATATTCTGCTACATGCCCGTCTTCTGTGGAGATTGCTAGTCTTGTCATATATTAACACATAATTACAGACTTCCAGCATTAGCTGATAATTGGTAGATCTTGAAACAGTATTTTAAAACAAATAAAAGAGGAATTAATTTGGTTATTTAGAAGCAAATATTTGGAACATTCACAGCAATTCTGATTCTCCTTCAGTTATCTTATATGTATCTGAAGATTTTTCTTTTCTTCTGCGTTTAGAAAAAAATTCATTCAGGTGATATTTTGTTCTTTTAAAGTTTGTAATTTTGAGAAAACTGTGTCAATGGCCATTCTAGGTTGCTGGCTGACTTTAAGAGCCTATAATAAAACATTTGGTATTTAGAATTTCAATGAAACACATTTAATACTATTCTTACAAATACACAAAAATATCTCCTAGGTATTTTATGTGCACTCAGATGAAACATATTTATAGACTGTGTAATTATTTTTTATAATAATTTTTATTTTTCAATTATAGTTGATATATAATTCCTAATACTGTTGGTCCAATGCATCTAGTTCAGAAATATCTATTTTTGTTCATTAGTTTATGTTGTTCATTATATCCTACATATGAGTGAGATCATGTGATATTTATCTTTCTTTGACTGACTTATTTCGTTTAACATAATGATCACCAGGTCCATCCATGGTGTTGCAAATAGTAAAAGTTCTTTCCTTTTTACAGCAGCATAGTATTCATTGTGTAGATGTACCACAGTTTTTTTTAAAATTTAATAAATCTTTATTGTTCAGATTATTACAATTGTTCCTCTTCCCCCCACCTCATAGCTCCCCTCCACCCAGCTCCCATGCCACCCTCTGCCCTTACCTACCCACTATTGCCCTCATCCACAGGTGTAACAATTTTTTTCCAGTCTCTCCCTGCACCCCCCTCACCCCTTTCCCCCTGAGAATTGTCAGTCTGCTCCTTTTCCATGCCCCTGATTCTATTATATTCACCAGTTTTTCTGTTCATCAGATTATTTATTCACTTGATTTTTAGATTCACTTGTTGATAGATATGTATTTGTTGTTCATAATTTTTATCTTTACCTTTTTCTTCTTCTTCCTCTTCTTAAAGAGTACCTTTCAGCATTTCATATAATACTGGTTTGGTGGTGATGAACTCCTTTAGCTTTTTCTTATCTGTGAAGCTGTTTATCTGACCTTCCATTCTGAATGATAGCTTTACTGGGTAATCTTGGCTGTAGTTTCTCGCCATTCATCACTGTGAATATTTCTTGCCACTCCTGTCTGGCCTGCACAGTTTCTGTTGAGAAATCAACTGACAATCATATGGATGCTCCCTTGTAGGTAATTAACTGTTTTTCTCTTGCTGCTTTTAATATTCTTTGTCTTTTGCTCTTGGCATTTTAATTATGCTGTGTCTTGGTGTGGTCCTCTTTGGATTCCTTTTGTTTGAGGTTCTGTGTGCTTTCTGGACTTGTAAGTCTATTTCTTTCACCAGGTGGGGGAAGTTTTCAGTCATTATTTCTTCAATATCTTGCTCTCTCTCTTCTTCTGGAACCCCCATATTTCTGATGTTGGTATGCTTGAAGTTGTCCCAGAGATTCTTTACACTATCTTCAAATTTTTGGATTCGTTTCTCTTTTTTTGCTTCAGAATTGAAGGTCAGATAAATAGCTTCACAGATAAGAGAAAGCTAAAGGAGTTCATCACCACCAAACCAATATTATATGAAATGCTGTAAGGTACTCTTTAAGAAGAGGAAGTGTTTTTGCTTCTTTGTATTTCAAATCTTTGACTTGATTCTCGTGTTCTTTAGTCTGCTGTTAGGTGTTTGTATAATATTTTTTATTTCAGTCAGTGTACGTTTAATTTCTAGTTGGTCCTTTCTCATATCCTCGAGGGTTTTGCTAAATTTATCCATCTATTCTAGGAAATTATTGAAAAATCTTATAACCATGGTTTTGAACTCTATATCCAACCATTTTTTTCCCCTCCATTTCTTTCGTTTGTGGTTTGTTCCTTTGTCTCCACATTTTTGCTGCTTCCCTGAGTTGGTAGAGTAGCTTTGTGTGTTAGGTGTCCTATATGGCCCAGTGGTTCAGTTTCCCCAGTTACCTGATGTGGACACTCTCTGTGCATTCCTTTTTGGACTGTGTGTACAGCTTTGTTGTAGTTAAGTCTTGATTGTTGTTGGTATCACTGGGGGGAATTGTTCTTCAGGCCAATTGGCTGTGAGGATCAGCTGTGTCTATGCCGGGAGAACTTCTGTGCTGGAGACAGCCTTATGAGACAAGACTTGCAAAATTGCAAAAGCCTTTGTGCTCGGCTTGGATGGGGCAGAGTCTCAGGGCTGAGCAGATAGCTTTAGCTTCCCGTCAGTCCTGTCCTTTGAAGCCCCTGGGTCTCAGTGTCCCTTGGTTATCACTACAGTCCTCTCTGCATGCACCTGCATGTGCATCTCCAGACCTCTGCCTTTCGTGGACCCCCTGAGTTTCCAGGCACTCCTCTCTTTTCTCGATAGTCCAAATTCCTCCCATATGAGTCTGGCACCCCAGTGTCTTGCTAGGAACTAGGGTTCAGTGCAGTCAGGAGTTTCCATTTCCCTCCCAACTAGAGAAAGCCAGCCAAGGCACCCAGCCACCCATCTTCTCTGCACCTCAGCTTTTTGCAGCTCCTCTGAGTCTCTTACCTTCTAGTTATAGAATTTCCACTCAGCCAGCTTTCCTGTGGTTCTGGATGATGTCCGTTCTGTCTTTTAGCTGTATTTTTGAAATTGTTGTGTGAGGCAGCAGTTTAGGTATTCACCTATGCCGTCATCTTTGTTTCTTTCTATTGTAGTTGATTTCTAATTTTAGGCCATTTCTGAGAAGGTGCTTGATATGATTTCTATCTTTTTTAATTTGAAGAGACTTTGCCTGTGTCCTATTATGTGGTCTGTCTTAGAAAATGTCACATATGCACTTGAGAAGAATGTATATTCTGTAGCTTTGGGGTGAAATGTTCTCAAGATGTCAATTAGTTCCATCTGATCTAGTGAGTCATTTAGGACTGATGTTTCTTTGCTGATATTTTGTTTAGAGTATTTATCCAGTGGTATCAATGGGGTATTAAAGTCCCTTACTATGACTATATTGCTATCTATCTCTCCCTTGATATTTTCCTGAAGTTTTTTTTTAATGTATTTGGGTGCTCCTGGATTGGGTGCCTATATGTTTACCAGAGTTATATCCTTTTGTTGAATTGCTCCTTTTAGTATTATGAAGTGGCCTTTTCTCGTTATGGCCTTCACTTTGAGGTCTATTTTGTCAGATATAAGTATTGCTACCCCTAAACTTTCTTTCATGAAGCCTTTTATCTTTAGTGATTCCTATGTATTTTTCTTGCTTCTTGTATGTAAACTTAGCCTGTACTTGTTGACATACGAAACTATGTCCCCCAATGAATGATGCTCCACCTTTCTTATCTATGTCTTTGCACATGCTATTTCTTCTGCTTAGAATGTTCTTCTTGCTTTCTTTGCTTTATAAACTTCAAATGCACACCTAATGTTAAATTTTGTATAAAGCACTTCTTAGACTCCTCAATATAATTAGTCACTTCCTCTTTTTGGGTCTTTAACATCTTAAACTTTTATGTATTATAGCTCTTATCACAACAAAGTGTGACAATTCTTTCTTTTTAATTAAATCTTTATTGTTCAGATTATTACATTCGTCTCTCTTTTTTCCCCTCCATAGCTCCCCTCCACCCAGCTTCCACCCATCCCTCTACCCTTACCTCCTCCACTCCCTGTTCACCTCATCCATAGGTGTATGATTTTTGTCCAGTCTCTCCCTGTACACCCCTTACCCCTTTCCCCCTGAGAATTATCAGTTTACTCCCTTTCTGTGCTCCTGATTCTATTATATTCACCAGTTTATTCTGTTGAGCAAATTTTTAATTCACTTAATTTTTAGATATGTATTTGTTGTTCATAATTTTTTATCTTTTACCTTTTTCTTCTTCCTCTTCTAAAAGAGTACCTTTCAGCATTTCATATAATACTGGTTTGGAGTTGATGAACTCCTTTATCTTTTTCTTCTCTGTGAAGCTCTTTATCTGCCCTTCAATTCTGAATGATAGCTTTGCTGGATAGAGTATTCTTGGTTGTAGGTTCTTGCTATTCATCATGTTGAATATTTTTTGCCACTCTCTTCTGGCCTGCATCATTTCTGTTGAGAAATCAGCTGACAATCGTATGGGTGCTCCCTTGTAGGTAATGAATTGTTTTTCTCCTGCTGATTTTAATATTCTCTCTTTGTCTTTTGCTCTTGGTATTTTAATTATGATGTGTCTTGGTGTAGTCCTCTTTGGATTTCTTTTATATGGGTTCTGTGTGCTTCCTGGACTTGTAGGTCTATTTCTTTTACCAGATGGGGGAAGTTTTCAGTTATTATTTCTTTAAGTAGGTTTTCAGTATCTTGCTCTCTCTCTTCTGGCACCCCCACAATTCTGATGTTGGTACGTTTGAAGCTGTCTCAGAGGCTCCTTACATTATCTTCACATTTTTGGATTCTTTTCTCTTCTTGCTTTTCCAGTTGAGTGTTTTCTGATTCTTTATATTTCCAATTTTTGACTTGATTCTTGCCTTCCGCTAGTCTGCTGTTAGATCTCTATTTCTTTTGTAATCCCTTCCCTTGTCTCGGCAATTTCACTATGCTGGGAGAACTTCTGTGTTGGATTCAGCCTTATGATACCAGACTTGAAAAATTGTAGAAGCCTCTCTGTTGAGCTTGGGATGGGTGGAGTCTCAGGGCTTAAGAGACTGCCTTGCCTTCCAGTCGGCCCCGCCCTCCACGGCCCTGAGTCTCACGTGACTGGGTAATCACTGGAGTGGTCCCTGTGTGAGCACGCGTTCTCTTGCAGTGCCTCTAGGCTGCTGTCCCTCCGGCTCCCCCATGCTCCGGGACCACAGGAGTCTGGGTCCATTTGTTTTTCTCCTGCTGATTTTAATATTCTCTCTTTGTCTTTTGCTCTTGGTATTTTAATTATGATGTAATTATCATAACAAAAACCCCGGTTTTGCCAGAAACTGGGGTTTAGTGAAGTTAGAAGTGGCGCAGTTGGGAGCGTCCCCCGCCCACTTGTGAAAGCCAGTGGCACAATCAGCAGTCGGTCCTCTGTGCGCAGTGCCATGCATGCCACCAACTTCTGATCTTTTGCGACTCCCCTAAATTTCCGTGCACTTCTCCCCCTTCACAGTCCAAACTCCCCCCGAATGAGTTTCGGCTGGATCTGGGGTTTAGTGTCATAGGATAAGGAGTTCAATGCCTTTGAGAGTCTCTGTCTCCCTCCCGCCAGAGAAAGCCAGCCAGTTTCGCCATCACCTGCTCTCTCCACTAGCGCGTCTCCGTACCTCAGCTTTTTACAGCTCCTCTGGGTCTCTGTGAGCCCCTCTCTTTCTTTCTAGTTGTAGAATTTCCACTCAGCCAGCTTTCCTGTGGTTCTGGATGATGTCCATTCTGTGTTTTAGTTGTAGTTTTGAAATTGTTGTGCGAGGCAGCAGTGTAGGTGTTTACCTATGCCGCCATTTGGATTCTCCCCTCTGTTACTATTTCTTTACATCTATATTTCATATATTGTGAGTCCCTTGAATATAGAAACTACCATGTATACTGTACATGGAAATAATAGGTCCTGAATCTCTACACATTAGATAAGTAATTGATTACCTTCTTTTTCATCAGCTTTTTATCATTCTAATGAAAATTCCCATTGGTACATCTAAATTGTTGTTTCCAATACCTGTATCCAAAAACATCTTATCTCAGCATCTGCCTCACCTGTGTTCTCCCTCCCCACCCCACCCCCAACCCCCCAGTTCCTGCTGGCTTCGCTTTCCTGACTTACCTATTTAACCAAATCACTATGCCTCCTTTCTAGACCATTAATCTAATTCACTATAATCTAATTTATTGCAGCTTTGGCTTGTGAATTATAGAAACTGTATAAGAGGTCAATATTCAGAAATTTTTTGGTTGGCATAACTGAGCTGGAGAGAAATTATCATCCCAAAAATACCTATTTAATATTTCTATTTGTTGTTAGATAAAATTCAGAATAATTTGAAGGAAAAAGTTAGGTTAAATTCAGAATAATTTGAAGCTGAATTAAGACCACCAAACACATACTAACACATACATGAAAAGCTGAGTTACAAACAGATCTCAGATTACATGTCAGTACTGTCAATGGTAAAAATGTCTCTATGCTTTGTAGATACGCTTACGAGTAGCATGCTGGGTTGGGTTCTTCCTATCACATGTCAAAGAAACCTAATGACCCTCATTATGATCTACTGTTTATGCTGACATACCAACAAGTAGGTTTCTAAAAACTTGTGGTAGCCAACTGTTTAGTAAGGTTATATATATGAATTTCCCTTTTTCCACAACTGGCCTTTGTTTTTTGTACTTATAAAACACCCAATAAAAGAAATCTGCATAGATATCTTTTATAATGTAACATAAAGACAGAAATTGATAAACCTGAGGGCATTTCAAAAGAAAGCTTTTTTGATTATTCTTTGAAGCTACTGTCAAAATAGCTAGAGCCAAGGCTCTAAAAAGCTTAGATCTACATGGATTTACTATGAGAACTTAAGGTCTAAATGCTTTAACAGATCCCAGAATAGCTTATTGCAAAACTCCTATTTAATTTGATCATAACAAATAGCACTGTTGATCTTTCCTAGTGATCATGCTAAAATCTCTAATTTATAGTAGAAATAAAATGTAAATCCTACTGTACACTCAGAAAGTCAAAGCTATGGTTTACTTTCTAGGACTCATGGGCATAGTCATATTAACCAGCAGTTTAGACAGAAATATAAACATTACTAGGAATCCAAATAATCATTCCAGGAAACTAGACCCATTGCTCCTCATCCATACTTCTTTAAGACCTAGATATTGTTTAACTATCTACAGGGAATAAGATTATTTACAAATAGTTCCTTTAGTAAAATGTGTCTCAGAAGGAACAGCATTCTATAAAAAATTCAATAATAATGATTTATGTGAATTTTCTCACAAAAAATCCACTTTGAAACATAGAATATAATCACATTATAGAAAATTAAATGTAGATTCTTTAATGAAGACATATACCTATTGCTCTAATTTTAGGTTACTCTACCATGCTGTTCTTAAACTCTAAACCAACAATAACTCCTGGAAATAGAGATATTTCTCTAATGTTATTTGCTGCTTCTATGTAGATTTTAAAATGGGATAAATATAGTTTATTTTAACACTATTTTAAACTTCCATTTCTAACTTATAGTATTACCCAGGAAACTTCCAGAATTTCTATGATTTTATTAACAGCTATAGTATTTCTTATTTTAGTATTCACTGCAAATTTTGTTGACAGATTACTAATTTTTTCCCTAAATTTAAAGGGGGTGGGGGTGGGGGAGGCCCCACAGGGGAAAGGCTTACTAAGAGCAGTCCAGCAGCAATTCTTTTAGAAAACATTTTAGTAGAAACTTTCTCCATGGCTGAATTCATTAGCCTTTTGCATTTAGTCTTTATCATCTTTAAACCAAGTCAATCTTTCTTAATTTTCTAAGGCATTTTCCCTATTTCTTTAAAAAAAAATATTTTATTGTTTTTTTACAGAGAGGAAAGGAAAGGGATAGAGAGCTAGAAACATCGATGAGAGAGAAACATCAATCAGCTGCCTTCTGCATACCCCCCACTGGGGATGTGCCCGCAACCAAGGTACATGCCCTTGACCAGGACTGAACCTGGGACCTTTCAGTCTGCAGGCTGACACTCTATCCACTAAACCAAACCAGTTTTGGCATTCCCTATTTCTTTACCACATTTTATATATAGCTTTTTGTCTATTATTTTTTCTAACCTTATCAAATTTATTTCACTCTAATGCCATGGGTTGTTTACTGCTAATATTTTTTAGAGGGGTTATTGCTTTAATTCTTTGGTATTTAATTTTTAAAAAAATCTCCATCTTTAGTATTTGTTGATCCCTCTGAAAGAAAGCTTTATAGACAAACAGAAGTGTAGTTCCTTTCTTTTATGGCATTATGATAAACTGACCACAAAATGTTTCTTTGTTTTTTAAAATATATTTTACTAATTTTTTACAGAGAGGAAAGGAGAAGGATAGAGAGTTAGAAACATCGATGAGAGAGAGACATTGATCAGCCGCCTCCTGCACGCCCCCTACTGGGGATGTGCCCGCAACCAGGATACATGCCCTTGACTGGAATGGAATCTGGGACCTTTCAGTCCGCAGGCCGATGCTCTATCCACTGAGCCAAACTGGTTTCGGCCACAAAATGTTTTGCAGTCCCAATGTTCTCTTCCTTCTCTTTATGGTACTTTAAGCACTTAATCATGTACTGCCCAGCACTAACTTCCAAAACTTACCATTTCATGCTTACCCACACCTCTCTCCTGATATTTGACATTCTCTGTGATAGATCATACCGTTTAAAAGCCTCTTTTCCTTTTGATCTTATTCCATTAACTTACATTCCTTTGTAATCTTAACTTGCTAAAACTGTAGTATTCTTCAAAGCCTAGTTCAAACATCACTTTCCTTGTGCAATTTTCCCCCAACTTCTTGTTCCCTCTGTTCTCCAATAAAAATTAGTTCATTAAAGTTGTATACCACCTCTCATATTGTATTAGTGGATTGTATTTCACCTACATTTCAAAAAAAGAAGTTTTTGTCTTATTTCTCTTTATAACCACAATTCCTGACACATGGCACTCAATAAAACCATACTAATTTGAATCCATTCATACTGTTAATTGACTTATTAATCAGTGTCTTATTCTCCAACTTGTCCTGCTTGAGAGTAGATATTCTCAGACTTTTTCAACTTCCATATTACCTGGCATAGTCTTAAAATGTGATCAAGAGATGGAAGAACTGTTAGAAATAACAGTCTAAAACTTCAACCAATGCAAGAATACATTTTACCAAATATGCTTGTTTAAATATGTATAATGATTAGCATGACCATATAGATTGGTTTGCCCAGGAGAGAATTAGTGTAATTAATGGCACCCCTTTCACTCTCAAAAGTATTTGGATTTTGATAAAAAGCTTTGTGATCATCCTAATAACAAAAAAATTGCTTACTTCCTCACAAGTACCAGACAGCTAGCTCAGCAGCCTAATTATTGTATCTTTTGAATTTTATTCACAATAGATTTAAAAACAATTTCCCTTTTGTTATAGATGAGGATGGGGTAAAGTTATAGAACTATATGAAGTAATTGTGAGTATAGGAAAAATTTATTAAGATAACCAAATTGCCTATAGATGGCAAAGGGCACAATTATTAAGCCAGAAAAATTCTAAACATATTAAAATAGGTTAATAGAAGCTGAGGAAAACTGGATTAAGTTTATAGGCCAAGATTAAACAAAGGGTTGGGTTGGGGGAATCCTTAGGAATGCTGGCTTCTACTGGGCTAATTTAAAAATCAATGAATCAAAAATGCTGTGAGCTTTCAAAGAAGTTTAATGAGAATAAGCCAACTTGGCTAAGGCTTAAAAGGAATAAGGCAAAGCAGGTATGTCCTCATTTAAGTATAGATTTTAATATTCAAAAGTGCAATCCTTTATTCCTTTTAACCAAGAAAATTTTTGTTGTTCAGTTATCTGAACCAGACTTTTCTGCTACACTTGCAAACATTTTATCCGAGCAGAAAAATTGCATGCAGTATTTCAGCCAAAATAAAATGTTGCCACCAAGTTGTAATGCTCTGAAAAGAAAATTTTGGAGTTCTGATTAAGTTTCAGAAGAAATACTATATATAAACAATAATTATTCTGAAAAACATTTGGTAATATATCACTTAAATTATCCATTTATATTATATTTTCTTTTTAAAAAATTTCCCAATTACATTTACATTAAATACTATTTTGCATTAATTTTAGGTGTAGAGCATAGTAGTTAGACAAGCATATACTCTACAGAGTAATCCCCCCAATATTTCAAGTTCCCACCTGGCACTATACATAGTTATAACAATACCAGAGGCCAGGTGCATGGATTCGTGCACTGGAGAGGTCCCTCAGTGTGGCCTGTGGGGATCAGGCCAAAACTGACAGTCCAACATCTCCAGAGGGATATAGTAGTACATGAAGTGGCAGTAGGCTAGGGAGGAGCCCAAGCCTGGGCCAGGTGCCACACACTGTTCCCATTCATCCTGGCCCTGCTGTGTCTGCTGCTGCTGCTGCCACTTGGTAGGCTAGCTGTCGCTCTGCTGCTGTTTCTCTGCATCTATCCTAAGGTGATACCGGTGCGTCCATGACTGACAAACAGCTGTGGGCTCACACCCAGTCAGTCCTAATGCCGGTCCTGATCCCAATCCAGGTCCTAATTGGGGGGAAGGAAGGGCACACAGGGGGAGTGTCTACGGGAGAGGCTCATGCCACCACAGCTGCACTCACCAGCCATGAGACTGGTATCTGGGGCCCATCAGTCAGCTGAATGGCATTCCCACTGTAGGAGCACACTGACCATTAAGGCAGGGGGCAGCTCCTGTGTTAAGTGTCTGCACCCTGGTGGTCGGCGCGCATCATAGCAACTGCTCAACTGGTCACTCAGGCTTTTATATATATAGACTAGAGGCCTGATGCATGAATTTTGCCTGGGGGGATGGGGAGGCCTCAGCCTGGCCTGTGCTCTCCCACAATCTGGGACCCCTTGGGGGATGCAGCAGTGGGCCAAGTGGCAGGTGGCCAGGTAGGATCCCGAGCTGGTGCTGTATTGCTCATGCTCATCCCGGCCTGCTGTGCCTGCCACCGCTGCTTGGTAGTGCTGCTGCGGAGTTGGGAAAGGTTCCCGCCACTGCAGCTGTGTTTGCTAGCTATGAGCCCGGCTTCTGGCTGAGCGGTGCTGTTGGAGTGCACTGACCACCAGGGGGCAGCTCCTGCAATGAGCATCTGCCCCTGGTGGTCAGTCCCCTGGTGGTCAGTGTGCGTCATAGCAACTGGCAACCAGTCATTCCAGTAGTAAAGATTGCTTAGGCTTTTATATATATAGATTATAGACTATATTCCCTATGCTGTACTTTATATTCCTGTGACTACTTTGTGACTACTAATTTGTACTACTTAATCCCTTCATGTTTTTCATTCAGCTTCCTATCCCCTCCCCTCTGGCCACCATCAGTTTGTTCTTTGTATCTATAAGTTTGTGTTATTTAGTTTGCTTGCTTATGTTGCTCTTTAGAATTCACATGTAAGTGAAATTATATGGTATTTGTCTTTCTCTGATTTATTTCACTTAGAATAATAAGTCTATTTATACTGTTGCAAGTAATAAGATTTCATTATTTTTTTTATGGTCGAGTAAGATTCCCTTGTGTGCATGCACATACAAGGGAATATTACATTATTACTATATAATATAATATATTATACAGTTTGACACACACACACACACACACACACACACACACACACACACAGTATATCACCACTTTTTTATGTACTCATCTACTGATGAACACTTGGGTTGCTTCCATATCTTGGCTATCCTATCTAATAAGAGAGTAATATGCAAATTCACCGTACCTCCAGTACACCATCAAGCCACACCCCACCAGCCAATCAGAGCAAGTATGCAAATTAACCCAGCCAAGATGGCTACAGTTGCAGAAAGAGCAGGAAGGAGGCTTGGGTTGCCCTAGTATGGGTTGCCGGGCAGCGGGCAGGCCTCTGCTTAAGGCAACAAAGTTTCAATGGCTGTGGGAGCAGAAGATTTGGCTCTGCTCCAGGCTACAAAGTTTCAATTATAGAAGATAAATAAATCCCAGATACCAGGGCCTCCACTTGGGTCACCCGGGTGCGTGGCCAGCTTGCAAACCACCATAGATCCCTTGCGCAGGCTGCCCCAAGGAACACCCACCCTGATCCAGGACACCCTTCAGGGCAAACCAGCTGGCCCCCACCCATGCAGCAGGCCTCTATCCTATCTAATAAAAGAGTAATATGCATATTGACCATCACTCCAACACACAAGATGCCTGCCCCATGTGATCAAAAGATCTTCCCCCATGTGGACACAAGATGGTCACCACAAGATGGCCAGCAGGGGAGGGCAGTTGGCAGGGACCAGGCCTGGAAGGGAAGGCAGTTGGGAGGGACCAGGCCTGCAGGGAAGAGCAGTTAGGGATGACCAGGCCTGCAGGGGAGGGCAGTTAGGAGCAAACAGGCTGGCAGGGGAGCAGTTAGGCATCAATCAGGTTGGCAGGGGGATGGTTAGGAGTGATCAGGCTGGCAGGCAGAAGTGGTTAGGGGCAATCAGAAAGGCAGGCAGGTGAGCAGTTGGGAGCCAGCAGTCCTGGATTGTGAGAGGGATGTCTGACTGCCCGTTCAGGCCCATCCTACCTAAATCAGGCCTGAATGGGCAGTCTGACATCCCTCAATGGGTCCCAGACTGGAGAGGGAGCAGGCTGGGCTGAAGGACACTCCTCCCCTCCATGCACGAATTTCATGCACAGCCCTCTAGTTGTAGATAATACTGCAATGAACATCTATTCTTTTGTTTTAGTATTATGAGTTTCTTAGATATATGTGCAGAAGTGGAATTGCAGAGTCATAAATCAATTCCATTTTTAATTTTCTGAGGTAACTCCATAGTGGCTGCACCAGTCTGCATTCCCACCAACAGTACATGAAGGTTCCCTTTACTCCACATCCTTGCCAACACTTATTTATTGATTTATTGATGATAGCTACTTAAATCTTACATGTTAAATCTTTAATCCATTTAGACTTTATTCTTGTATATGGTGTAGGAAGGTGGTCTAGTTTCATTTTTTTTTGCATGTATCTGCCTGATTTTTCCAAAACCATATATTGAAGAGACTCTTTTTACATCAATGTATGTTCATGTCTCTTTTGTCAAATATTAATTTCTTATATAGGCATGGGTTTAATAGTGGGTTCTTGATTCTTTTCTGTTGATCTATATGTCTGTTTTTATTCCAGAATCATGCTATTTTTATTACTATGGCCTTATAATGTAATTTGATGCCAGGTAGCATAATTCCTCTAACTTTGTTCTCCTTTCTCAAGACTGCTATTGCTACTCAGTTTTTTTAGTGGTTCCTATACATTTTTGAAATATTTGTTCTAGTTCTGTGGAATATGACTTTGGTATCTTGATAGGAATTACGTTAAATCTATAGATTGCTTTGTGTAGTATGGACATTTTAACAATGCTAATTCTTCCTATCATTCTATTTATTTGTGTCTTCTTCAGTTTCTTATAATTTTCTGAGTACTTTTACATTCTCGGTTAAGTTTATTTCTAGGTATTTTAGTTTTTTTTTATTAATTTTTTTAAATTAATTTTTTATACATATCTCCCCATTGCCCCCCCTTCCTCCCAGGCATGCCCCAACCCCCCAGTGTCTATGTTCATTGGTTTTGCTTATATGCATGCATACAAGTCCTTTGATTGATCTCTTATCTACCTCACCTAACTTTAATCTTCCTGCTGTAATTTCACAGTCTGTTGGAAGCTTTACTGTCTCTGTATCTATGTTCTTTATTATCACCCAATGAGTGCGATCATGTGATGCTTCTCCTTCACTAACTGGCTTATTTCACTAAGCATAAAGCTCTCCAGTTCCAACCAGGTTGCTGAAAATCGTAATAATTCCTTCTTTTTAATGGCAGCATAGAATTCCATTGTATAGATGTACCACAGTTTTCTGATCCATTCATCTGCTGACGGGCACCTAGGCTGTTTCCAAATTGTGGCTATTGTAAATTGTGCTGCTATGAACATAGGGGTACATAAATCCTTTCTGATTGGTGTTTGTGATTTCTTAGGATAAATTCCTAAGAGTGGGATTACAGGGTCAAATGGGAGATCCATTTTTAGTTTTTTAAGAAAACTCCATACTGTTCTCCACAGTGGCTGCACCAGTCTGCATTCCCACCAACAGTGCACAAGGGTCCCTTTTTCTCCGCATCCTTGCCAACACTTGTCGTTTGTTGATTTGTTGATGATTGCCATTCTGACCGGTGTAAGATGGTATCGCATTGTCGTTTTGATTTGCATCTCTCGGATGATTAGTGACTTTGAACATGTTTTCATGTGTCTCTTGGCCTTCCTTCTGTTTTTTAATGTAGTAATTGTAAATGAGATTGTTTTCTTAAGTTTCCCTTTCTGATAGCTCACTTTTTGTATATAAAAATTCAATTGATTCCTAAATATTTACTTATATCCTCCTACTTTACTGAATTCATTTATCAGTTCAAGTAGTTTTTTGGTAGAATTTCTAGGATTCTTTATCTAGTGTCATGAAATCTGCATCTAATAACAGTTTGACATCTTCCTTTCCAGTTTGAATGCCATTTATTTCTTCTTGTCTGATTGTTGTGGCTAGTACTTCCAGTACTATGTTGAATAAGAGTGATGAAAAGTGGACATCCTTTAGTTCTGACCTTAAGGGAAATGCTTTTCGTTTTTCCCTGTCAAGTATGATGTTAGCTGTGGGTTTGTCATATGTGGTCCTTATTATGTTGCAGTATGTTCCCTCTTTTCCCACTTTGCTGAGAGAGTTCTTTTTAAAAATAATAAATGGTGCTAGATTTTGTCGTATGTTTTTTCTGCATCTATTGATGTGATTATATGATTTTCAGCTTTCATTTTGTTTATGTGGTGTTTCACATTAATTGACCTGCAGATATAGCACCAATCTTGGACCCCAAGAATAAATCCAACTTGATCATGGTGTATGATCTCTGTAATGTATTGCTGGATCTGGTTTGCTAATATTTTGTTGAGGATTTTAATATTTATGTTCATCAGGGACATTGGTCGATAATTTTCTTTCTCTGTAGTAGTGTCTTGTATTTTCAATTTTTAATTGATTTTTAGAGCAAGGGGGAGAGGAATAGAGACACAAAAACATCATTGAGAGAGAAACATCAATGACTGGCTGTCTCCTGCATGCCCCCTACCAGGGATCAAACCTGCAACCTGGGCTTGTGGCCTGAATGGAATCAAACTGTGATCTCTTGGTTCCCTGGTCAATGTTCAACCACTGAGTCACAAGGGCTGGGCTTTTTGTAGTGTCTTTATTTGGTTTTAGAATTAGGATAATGTAGGCCTTGCGAAATGAGCTTGGGAGTCTTCTCTTGAAATTTTTGGAATAATATGAGAAGGATAGGTGTTAGTTCTTGGAATGTTTGGTAAAATTCACCCATGCAGCCATGTGGTCCAGGACTTTTGTTTGTTGGGATCTTTATGATTACTGCCTCAATTTCATTGGTTAAAATGTGTCCAGATTTCTTGTTTTTTCTTGATTTAGTCTTGGAAGATTGTATGTTTCTAAGAATTTTTCCATTTCTTCAAGATTGTCCAAAATTGCTGGCAAAACTTATTTGTAATATTTTCTTATAATCCTTTTGTGTTTCTGTGGTGTCAGTTGTTACTTCTCCCATTTAATTTCTGATGTTATTTATTTGGGGCCTCTTTTTTTTTTTGATGAGTGTGGGAATAGTTTAACAATCTTCTTTATTATTTCAGAAAACCAGCTTTTGATTTTATTGATCTTTTATATTTTTAAAATTATATTTTATTTTCTCTCTAACATTTATTATTTCCTTCCTCCGACTCACTTGGGCTTTGTATGTTTTTCTTTTTCTAGTTCCTATAGATGTGAGGTGAGAATATTTATTCGAGATTTTTCTTGTTTCTCAAAGTAGGCCTGTGTTGCCATGAATTTCCCTCTTAGGACTGCTTTTCACTGTTAGGTTGTTGTGTTCTCATTTTCATTTGTCTCAAGTTATCTTTTGATTTCTTCCTTGATCTCATTGTTCAGTAACATATTATATAGTCTCCATGTGTTTTTGTTTTTATTTTTTTAAAATATATTTTGATTTTTTTTACAGAGAGGAAGGGAGAGGGATAGAGAGCGAGAAACATCGATGAAAGAGAAACATAGATCAGCTACCTCCTGCACTCCTCCTACTGGGGATGTGCCCGCAACCAAGGTACGTGCCCTTGACCGGAATCGAACCTGGGACCTTTCAGTCTGCAGACTGATGCTCTATCCACTGAGCCTAACCAGTTTTGGCTCAGTTTGTTTTTCTTGATGCTTGATATGAATTTAATTTTCTTAAATTTATTGAGACTTCTTTTGTGGTCTAACATGTGATCTATCCTGGAAAATTTTTCATGTGCATTTGAAAAGACTGTATATTCTACTGCTTTTGGATGAAATGCTCTGAAGATATCAATTAAATCCAGCTAATCTAGTGTGTCATTTTTAAGTCAGTTTCTTTGTTGATTTTCTGTCTGGAAGATCCATTAATGTCCATTGGGTTTTAAATCTCCTACTATGACTCTATCATTCTCTCCCTTTATCAATATTTGCTTTATATATTTAGGTGCTCTTATGTTGGGTACATAAATGTTTACAAGGGTTATATCCTCTTGTTGGATTGATCCCTTTATGACTGTGCAGTGTCCTTCTCTGTCTTAAAGTCTATTTTGTCTGATATTAAGTATTCCTACACTAGCTTGTTTTTGTTCCAATTTGTGTGAAATATTTTTCCATCCCTTTACTTTCAGTCTGTGTGTCTTTCAATTTGAAGTGGGTCTCCTGTAAGCAGCATATGTATGGGTCTTGTTTTCTTATCCATTCAGCCACTGTATATCTTTTGATGTGATCATTCAATCCATTTACATTTAAAGTAATTATTGATATATAGGTAGTTATAGCCATTTTATTATTTATATTTTTAAAACCTTTTTTCTTCTTTTTAAGAAGTTCCTTTAAATTTCTTGTAATATGGGTTTGGTGGTGATGAACTCTTTCCTTTTCTTGTCTGGAATGCTCTTTTATCTTTCATTTGATTCTACATGATACTTTTGCTGAGTAAAATTATCTTGTATGCAGTTATCTGGGCAAGATGGCCCCGGTGACTTCGATCGTGCACTGGGCCTCTAGTTTGAATCATAAGATTCTTCATTGTGGGTGGCTGTCTTGTGCATTATCAGATGTGTAGTGGCATTTCTGGCTTCTGTACACTAGAAGCCAGTGGAATTCCCCCACGTCTATCCAGTTGTGACAACCAAAAGTGAGGGGGAAAATTGCTCCTTACAACATTGAGACTACTGTTGTAAGTAAAGAAGGCAGCATGGTATAGAACAAATTACACTGGGATTCAAGAAGTTGGGGTTCTAACCTACCTGTTTTGTCTCTAACTTTGGGTTATTAGAGAAATTATCTAACCCAGCAGTTCTCAAATTAGAATATAGAGGGTAGTATTGCTAAATCAGCTATATATAATAAAGAGATGAACCCACTTAACTTTCTTGGGCCACATATTTTTATTTTATAATAAATAACAATTTTAATTTAGGTAATAATGCCATAGCTTGTAACAAACCAACCTACACCATAAACTAGAAAATCTGCAAAATAAAAAATATTTTAAAAATTAATTTAAAGTATGAGAGAATTGTCAAGGTAGTTAAGATTTGATGGGACAAGATCCCTGGGAAAAAAGAAAATCTTAGAGTTAGGCTGACATTGTAAAAGTTTTCCCCTCAGGGCATTTTTGTAAATTCTTGGTGCTGGGTGAAAGGTTGAGGATTTAGAGTAGACAATGGGGACTTACTAAGAGGCAGAGAAGCCATCAGAACTTTTGGCAATTTCCAGAGACAAAAATTGGAATTTGGAACTGCCAAGGCAGTCAGAATTGAGATGCCATGATCCTAAAGTTGTAACACACTAGAATAAACCTGACACTCCCCGGTTTTTTCCTTTGAGCTATTTGCCAGATTTGTAAGGTAGCAGGATAAGAGGACAAGACATAAAACAGAAGACCCCTAAAAGGCAGAGTAGTATTTTTTGGCAATTCGATGATACCAAACAGAACCCACCAAAGAGTAGGGATCCTAAACCATACACTAGGATTTCAGGAGAGCTAGAGCATAGGATTGGGGATAAATTAGAAGTAGATTGAGCCTTTCAAAAGTGCAATCCAAGCTTGCCTTGGCTCAGTCCTTGATTTGTCCTTATACCAGCTGCCTTCTTGTTAGTTAAAATACGTTTTTATAGATTTTAGAAAGGGGGAAGGAAGGGGAACAGATAGAGAAACATCATTGTGAGAGAAAAACATCGATTGGCTGCCCCTACTCCCCCCAACATTGGGGATCAAACCTGAACTCAGGCATGTGCTCTGACTAGAAATCAAACTGGTGACCTTCTGATACATGCAATGATCCTCAATCAACTAAGCCACACTGGCCACAATAGCTGCCTTCTACAGGAAGATAATATCACCAGCAGAACCACTGTAATTTATCATGAACAATGTGTAGCATTTAATGAAAAATTATCAGGCAAAAAGAAATCACAAAAGAAATAGACCCACAGATGATGGAGGTTTTTAATTTTTGGACATGCAATTTATTATTACTCTGTTCAACGAAAATAAATGACAAGGTAGAGATTTATACTACAGAACTGAGATTAATAAAAAAGAAATAACTTAGAAAATAAAAATGTGATTATTGAAATAAAAAACTCATAGATGTGTTGAAATGCACATTGGACAAAGTAGAAAGAAAGGAGTTGTCAACTAACTGGTAGTGAGTGCAAAATATACAAGCTGAAAGAATGAAAAGTACAAGAAAGAGTATAAAAGACATTTGGGACACAAAATAAAAAGGCATAAAACATAAGTGACTGGTATCTCAATTGGAAAGAGCATGTAGTATGTAAAGAGATTAACAGCTGAGAAGTAAATAAAGCAGTAATAAAATTAACCCTAGCAGGAAAAAAAAGAACCAAATACAGAGTGAAAGTCAAAGAAAAATTCTCAAAACAGACAGAAAAAATGAAAATAATACATTCAAAAGAGGAAAAATAAGACTAATAGTGGATTTCTTAATAAAAATAAGAGAATCCAAAAGATAATGAAAGGTCATCTTTATGAATGTAGCTCTCAATGTAGAGTTCTATACTCACTGAAAGGCAAAATACAGTTTTAAATAAACAAAAACAAAGAGAATTCCCACCACATGTAATACTAAAGGGAGTTACTTAGGCAGAAGAAAAATTATAAACTATAGCCATTTCAACTGTGCTCGTATTCAGTGAGCCTTACTGTGATACTTAGCGTAGTAAAAAAAAAGTAAAAAAATGTAAAGAATTGGGAAAGAAGCAACCAAACTGCCATTGTTCACAGATATTATTATGTACATAGAAAATCCAAAAGACATATTTACAAGATGATCTACATTTTTGATTATGGTGGTTGTTCATTGTTATTTAGTAAAATACATGTGAATTTTACTATATGTAATCTATACTTCAATATCAGAATTAAAGGCCCTTTCAGAAATAAATGCTAACATTTGCCTAGTGTAGGCTGTCTTCCATTTTGTTTTCTAGCAACATAAAAGGTGGGAGTTGAAAGAAGTCTCATTTCTTGACAGGCCTGAGATTACTAAACCATACAAACCATGGCCCACAAATATTTTGTTAGGAATGTGACAGTCCTGTGTATGTTGTTGTAAATTATTTTTGACCCCTTGGCTAATGAAAGAACTTTGTCTTTTGTAGTTATAACAATCTAAAAATGAAATAGGAGTTAATAACTTACTTGTTTATATTCATAGTTAACAAATCTATATTCTTTAAAATCTCAGCTGGTAAAAACTTTTTTCTATGAATGCCATACATGGACATTCTGAAAAATTGCTATTTAATGAGTTCTATCCACATCATCACCAGCCTATGCCAACAAGATTGTCATTTAAAGCTGGTTTGGCTATAGTAGAGAAAACATCTTCAAAATGATTTATAATAATAGTTTGTAGCAGTAGGAATTGTGATGATGTGCTGACATTATTCTTCCAGCTGCTGAGGTTGTTTTCCTTTAGAGCTGGCATTTCCCTATTCCACTTTCTGTGCTACCAGAACTGCAAGTCACAACTGACCTTACCTTACAGAGCACTGAGTGTTTTCAAAGAACATGAAAACTTAACTAGCAAATGGGATGGCAAGTTTCTTAAAGGATGTAATAACATGAAGTCAAGTAACTTCACTTACTTATAATGAAATAACTAACGGCACTATGAGGTGATTATCTTACATAATAAACTCCTCCAAAGCAGGAAACTATGTCAAGTAATATATAGATTAATTGTCATTGGGGAATGGGTCCTTAGTACTTTGTGATCGATTGAGAAAGAGAAGCATTCACCAAGGCCTGACTTATTTTTTTTTTTAATAAGTCTTTATTGTTGAAAGTATATATATGTCCCTCCTTTCTTCACATGAACCCCCTCCAACAAGGCCTGACTTATTGAAGTAATAGATGCTTAGCTGCTAAAATGTTCTGTTTCCATCATACCACAGGATCACAGAACTTGAGGCAACATTATCAGATCACCTAATGCAATGGTTTTTCAAAGTGATAGATGAAGGATAGGCAGCATGGCTAAGTCACATAAGTGAGCTTTCTCAACAAATAAACAACCCTACAACACTCCACTCCCCTTCCCCTAGACTACATCCCTCCCACCTCCTTTCTTATACCTCTTTCTTGAGGATGTGTATCAAATACTCCTCACAGAGACATATCAGGTTGAGGGGAAGGTATTTTTAAGAAGACAGGACTGTATTTACCAAGAGCCCACTATGTTATTCAATATGATAGCACCAAGTCTTGCAGTTGAAAACCTCTGACCTAATCTATTTTCTCCCTTTGTGCAATATTACAACTCAAACAACCTAGAAAGAATTCTGAAAGTATTTAGAAAAGCCTATAATTTATTCTTCAGTGGACCCATTTCATGGCTACATAAAAGCCACTGTATGAAATGCATTATTTTCAATTTAGAATAAAAGTCTTATTGTTTTCCCCAATTTTTAGTGATATATTTAGTACAGGAACTTGGAGAAATTTATACTTTCTACAAACACATATATGTACACACACACGTGTGTGTGTGTACATATATATGTAAATATTCATTTTTTCAGTACAATCTTTAATATAGTAAGATGTTAATATACAAAGACCTCGTTAGTACTTGCTGTCTGGTAGGCAATGAAAATCTGTAGTTTTAATTTTTCTAAAGTTTATAGATACACAAATGATTTCCTTGAACTGACTTCCACCATATCTAACAAGTTCATTCAACGTTTATTAAAGGACAAAAATGAACAGAATTATCTTTTCTTTCCTGTCTTTCATTCCCAGCTTCTTACTCTTATTACTTTTCAATGCCCCTGTCACGTCCCCCTCCCCCAACCCATTTTCCCAAAACTTGGAACTCCATTAGCCTGTGAGTAATGAAACAATGACTGATATGTGACCAAACCACTGGGCTTAACGAATATAGAGGATGGATACCCAACTGTAAAAGAGGTGGCCAACCCATCAGTAGATGATTGGATTAAAAAACTGTGGTATATCTACACAATGTAATACTACACTCGGTAAAAAAGGAGCTCCTACCATTTGCAACAACATGGATGGAGATGGAAAGCATAATGCTTAGTGAAATAAGCCAGGCAGAGAAAGACAAATATTACATGATCTCACTCATCTGTGGAATATAATGAATGACATAGACTGATGATCAAGATCAGATCCAGAGAATGAGAAACGTCGATCAAAACATCAAACCTCGGGGAAGTTGGGGGTTGGTGGGAATAAGGGGGAGAGATCAACAGAGGGACCTTTGTACATGCGTATGAGCATAATCATTGGACACAGACAATGGGAAAGGTGGGGCATGAGAGGGAATCCATAACCTTAAGAGAAATTGCTTTATGAGACAAAGATTTTTAAATGAAACTCTGTAACATGACAATCATTTTGGAAGGAAATAAAGGGAAGTTTCCTTTAAAAAAAAAAAAAAGAGGTGGCCGAAAATATAGTAGATTCAAGGCAACTGAGAATAGAGGAATTAAAAAAATTCCTTTATAAAGTAATAGAAAATGGTTTATAGCCATCATATTGCAAAAGGAGAAAAGTCTCTAGAATTAAATACCCAAGAACCTGATTTTGTTTGATTATTGCTAAATGCCACAAACTTAGCAGTTATCATTTAAAAATAGTCTACAGTGTTAAGTTTAAGGAACAATGACTCTTAATTAGTGTTATAATAAGTGTGTTAGCTATTCTGGAATGTCATTTATGGTAAATTAAAGAACTACTGTCCCTCCCCATCTTCCATTAGTATTTTAATGCTAAGAGGTGGGAAAAGCTGATCCATATTCAAAAGGAAAGAAAGAAAAACAATAACAAATTGGCATCTCTTCTGTGGATTGCCCCACAGGCCAAGCATTTTTATGTTCTTAATCATTATTAAATGACTTAACATGACACCGAGAGCCTGGCGAATGATTGCATCCTGACATGAGAACGAATTACAAATGAAATGAAAGATCAAGCCGTATTAGAGGATTGCCTCTGGGAAATGAAAATCTTTAATTCTCTTTTATTATTGACATTTATTTGGCTGCCATGAATAACAACATAGCAAAGAGATTCAACTATGCTTGTGCACTGAATAGCTTATCCCAGGGCTCAAAACTGCATTAACATTTATCATGTTTGCTTTTGTAGCTGACACCACTGAACAGATTCTCTATCCATCTTGTATTTATCATGCATTGCAGATATAGCACACCCTCTAATTTAAGTTCATTTTCATATAGTAGAAGCAGCAAAAATTACCAGTGTCTGTCCTCAAATAAATTTCTGCTGGTAAGCATTCCTAAGAGGGTTTAATATATTTAATAAGAAACAAATTGAGTTGACAAATTCAGTCACAGGAAGAGGATGCTAATTTTAAAGGTTTCAATTTTTAGAAATTTGTGCTAATTCACAAGACACTTGTACAATATGTATCTCTGGAATAAAGCCTTAAAATAAATGTCTCTATAAAGAGCAACCTAATAGCATTTTATGAATTTGAAGGCAGTATGACAATTCTTATGAGGTAAGAAAGTCGGTATGCTTTTCACTTTTCCAAATGGTGTTCACTGCTAAGACAGGAATAGGCCACACACTATAAAAAGACAGCAATTCAGTTATTATCAAGACAGGGGTATCTTTTCATGACTTATTTATTTTCTCTCTTGTACAAATTAACAACATGGCTTTTCCTGTCACAACAATAAATGATTATATTGTATGTGGTGTCTTTGCTCACATGATCCTCTTTGACTAGATTGCCCTCCTTTCTTAAATACTTCCTAAAATTCAAAGCTTAGCAAGGATATCAATGTATCTGGGGAAAATAAATCACTTAATACTACATATCTGTTTTTTTTTAATTAAAAAATTAATTTTCTGTCCTTCTATATTTTATACTTTTAATTATAAAAAATTTTAAGTGTATATATAAGTGGATGTAATTGCACAATGACCACCCCCATATATCAACCACCCATCTTTTGCAATTATTGACTCATGGCAAATCTCATTACATCTATAACTTCACTTCATTATTTAGTATGTACTGCATTATTTTAAAATAAATATTTGAATCTTGCTTTTGACAATTCTAAAATAAGAAAATTGAAATGAATTAATTCTAGGGTCCCTACTCCCCAAAATTTGACAATAATTTATTCTTCTATCTCTTCAGGCATTTTTATTTAGTTCAACAAAAATTTACTTTATAGCCACCATAAAATTATTTTTAAGTTAATAAATCTTTATTGCTCAGATTATTACAATTGTTCCCTGCATGCTCTCCTCAACCTGGTTCCCAGCCCATCCTCTGCCCTTACCTTCCTCCCCCATTGTCCTCACCCATAGGTATATAAAATTTGTCCAATCTCTTCCCGCACTCCCCACACCTTTTTCCCCCTGAGAATTGTCAGTCCACTCCCTTTCTATGCCCCTGATTCTATTATATTCATCAGTTTATTCTGTTCATCAGATTTTTAATTCACTGGATTTTTAGATTCCCATATAACTGTGGTTTTGAACTCTATATCCAGTTGTTTGCTTTCCTCCATTTCTTTCGTTTGTGATCTGTTCCTTTGTCTCTGCATTTTCACTGCTTCTCTGAGTTAGTAAAGTAGCTTTGTGTGCTAGGTGTCCTATAGAGCCCACTGGCTTAGCCTCCCCAGTTACCTAAGTTGGATTCTCTTGGTACACTCCTTTGTGGACTGTGTGTACAGCCTTGTTGTAGTTAAGTCTTGATTGCTGTTGGTATCATTGGGAGGAATTGACCTCTTGGCCAACTGGCTGTGAGGATCAGCTGTGCCTACGCCGGGAGAACTTCTGTGCTGGAGACACCCTTATGGGAGAAGACTTGCAAAATTGCAAAAGCCTCTGTGCTTGGCTTGGATGGGGTGGAGTCTTAGGGTGGAGCAGATAGTCTTGGCTTCCTGTCAGCCCTGCCCTATGATGCCCCTGGGTCTCAGTGTCCCTTGGTAATCGCTGTAAGCACCTCTGAGATATGGCCGCCCTTGAGTTTCACCTGCTGCTAGACAGTTCAGTTTTTCCCCGAATGAACCTGGGTTCCCAGAAACTCACTCAGAAATGGAGTTCAGCACAGTCGGAAGCTTCCGTCTTCCTCCCACTTTAGAATGCCAGCTGTACACTCAGCCGTCTGTGCACTCCCTCACTGTGTGCTTCCAGAGTTCTGCCTCCATAGCTCCCCTGAGTCTCAGTGTGCTTTCTTTTTTCCTGATAGTCCAGTTTCTGCCTGAATGAATGTAGGTTCCCAGAAACTCACTTGGAACTGGAGTTCAGTACCGTTGGGAGCTTCCGTGTCCCTCCCACTTTAGAAAGCCAACCATGCACTCAACCACCAGTCCTCTCCACTCGCTTGCGCATCTCTGTACCTCAGCCTTTTGCAGTTCCTCTGATTCTCAATACGCTTTCCTCTTTCCTTCTAGTTGTAGAATTTCCACTCAGCCAGCTTTCCTGTGGGTCTGAATGGTGTCTGTTTTGTCATTTAGTTGTAGTTTTGATATTGTTGTATGAGGCGGCAGTTTAGGTGTTTATCTATGCCACCATCTTGGTTTCTCCTATAAAATCTTTATTGATTTCCTTCTCTGAGTCAATAAAAGTGCATATAATTTTTACAAATAATTAACAAGTATACCTACAGTTTCTTGTATTCATATACTGATGTGTATTAATTTTATTTCTGAGTTAGAGCTTTAGGACTCATATCCTAAGTTTTAGTGTTCAGTAGAGTACTGAATAGACATAAAGGTAATAATTGCTTCTGTTTATAATAATTATTAATTAACTGAATGATTTTAATTTTAATAGTTCTGACAAAATGAAAAGGTCTGTATTCTGGCTTTAATAGTAGGTAGCATCATATTGACAATATTAATAATTTTTTTGTTTAAGATACCACAACTCTTTTTAAAAAATAAAAAGAGAGATAGAAACATCAGTGATGAGAGAGAAACATTGATCAGCTGCCTTCTGCACGCTCCCTACTGGGGATGGAGCCCACAACCCGAGCATGTGCCCTTGACCAAAATTGAACCTGGGACCCTTCAGGCCACAGGCTGACGCTCTATCCACTGAGCCAAACCAGCTAGGGCAATATTAATCATTTTATTTGATAAAATGTTTGTTGACTAGATAAAATTTCTATTTTATTTCTATGAAAATAGATGGCTGTGTAAAAATAGAAGTGAAGTTTTCTTTAAGTTTAAAGCTGATAAAGTAACTTATATCTGGATTATATTTGTTCATAGTTGGATACATTTATGTTATTGGAGCACAGGTATTTGGTAATTAAAATGTATGTTTTTCAGGGAAGACATTTCTAGATTGACAATATCTCCAAAATATCACAGTAAAAAAATTCAAGGCAGATTTACTCAACTGATTTTTCTTAAATTATTTTCTTGAAAATATTTTCTACTGAGATAGAAGGTACATATATATTTATTAAAATAATAAAAAAAACTATACAAGGTACATTTTCACAGAAATAGAACAACAAATCCTAAATTTCATATGGAACTATAAAAGACCAAGAACAGTCAAAGCAACCTTGAGAAAGAAGAACAAGGCTGGAGGCATCACACTTCTTGATTTCAAACTATATTACAAAGATACAGTAATCAAAACAGTATGATACTAGTACAAAAACAGAGACACACAGGTCAATGGAACAGAATAGAAAGCCTAGTAATAAATCTGGATATATGTGATCAATTAATTTATGACAAAGGAACCATGAACATACAACTTGGAAACAATAATCTCTTCAATAAATGGTTTGGAAAACTGGACAGCCACATGCAAAAGAATGAAAGTGTACCATTACCTGACAACATACACAAAAATCACCTCAAAAGATAAAGACTTGAAAGTAAGACCTGAACCCATTAAACTCTTAGAAGAAAAGGGGATAAGTTCCTTGACACTGGTTTGGTGACAGTTTTTTGGATTTGACACCAAAAGCAAAGTCCGAAAAAGCAGAATAAACAAATGGGACTACATCAAAGTAAAATCACAATCAAACACACAAGCAAACAAAGAATACTTCTATATAACAAAAGACACCATGAACAAAATGAAAAGGTAACCTATGGAATGGAGAAAATATTTTCAAATCACTTATCTGGTAAGAGCTAATATCCAATATATATATATATATATACCTTATAGAACTCAACAAAAAACAAACAAAAAACATCAAACAAAAGCAATCTGAAAGATCTGAGTATTTTCCCATAAAAGCCATACATACACATGGCCAACAGGTATATAAAAAGGTGCTCAACATCATTAATCATCAGGAAAATGTAAATCAAAACCAAAATGAGATCACCTCACACCTGCTAGAGTGGCTATTATCAAAAAGACAAGAAATATGTGTTGGCAAGGACATACAAGAAGAAAAAGGAACTCTTGTGCACTGTTGATGGAAATGTAAATTGGTGTAGCAACTATGAAACACAGTGTGGAGTTTCCTCAAAAAATTAAAAATAGAACTACCATATGATCCAGCAATTACACTTCTGGGCATTTATTTGAAGAAAATAAAAACACTAACTCAGAATATCTGTATCCTCATGTTCATTGCAGCAATAGCCAAGACATAGAAGCAACCTAAGTGGTCCGTTTGATGGATGTAGGGATAAAGAAAATGTATATATACTTATACATTTTCTTTATACATTTATACATTAAAATACCATTCAGCCATAAAAAAGAAGGCAATCCTTCCATTTGCAATGATATGGATGAACCTTGAAGGTATTATGCTAAGTGAAATCAGTCAGACAGAGAAAGACAAATAAGGTATGATCTCACTTGCATGTGGAATCTAAAAACACCCGAACTCATAGATACAGAGAACATATTGATGATTGCCAGAAGTGTGTGTGTGTGTGTGTGTGTGTGTAAGCAAAATGAGTTAAGGTGGTAAAAAACACACACGGTGTTTTGAATTAAATATAATAGAAAGAATGTAAATTTTGTTATAAATGATTAAACTCCATAATACTGGTTTTCTCACACAGTTTGCATGTTTTGAATTAATTATGTTAGAAAGGATATAGACTTTTGTTATGAATGATTAATCTCCATAAATAATGGTTTTCTCACACAGTTTGCACATGTACCTGTAGCCATTATAGTGTCATCACTCCCTTGGGTGAAAATCACAACTCGCTGCCTCTTCAAGTTCACCTTTGGCAGAGCTTGAGTCTTTCTGGCTATCTCTTTAATATCTTCAGTCTGTTAATCAAAAGGAGAAAAAATTTCTCATAATCAGTACAATAAGACAAAGCTTTCTTCATAGATTAAGGATTAAGATTCTCATGTTTAAAATGAGATACTTAAACATCTATTATGAGTTATCATTTAAAATTTTAACCACATACAAAAGTAAACATCTACACTAATAAAGAGTAAGATGCAAATTGACTGTATATTCACAACATCCACCAACCAATCAGAGATATGCAAATTAACCCAACAAAAGATGGAGGTTTAATTTGCATATGCAGGTGCCAAGCAGCTGGGGTCAGGGTGGAACGCAGGCGTTCTGCACCATCCCAGCCACTCCGGGTTTCTGGGCAGCATGGGAAGACAGAAAAGCGGCTCTGGCTGGAGTGAAGGTGGTGCCAGCAGCAAAGGGAAAGAAGGCCCATTCTTGCACGAATCTTTGTGCATTGGACCTCTAGTAATAGTATAATAACCTCCAAGGAGCCCACCATCAAATTATAAACATTTAAAATTTATTCATTTATACTTTCATCTACCTGCCTTTCATATTATTGTGAAGCAAATTCCAGAGACTATATGTCATTTGTAAATGTTTTGATATGTGTCTCTGAAAGATAACTTAAACCTAACCACATAATTATTATCATATCCTAACCTATAAAAAAACCCTTGGTTGTAATGACCAGTAACGACCAAGTCTTGATCAACCAGAAGTCATCCTGCAGTCAGCCATGCTTCTGTTGCAGGTGCAGTGCCCCAGCACTGTCTGCTGAGGGGGCTGCGAATCAGGGCCAGAGAAAGGCCTGAATAGAGAAGCAGGGACTGATCCGTTGCCTCTGTGGCAGCTTTTGATCATCACTTGACTCTCTTTCTCTCCCAGTCTGGCCAGGAGCTACACCTCCATTTCTCTCCAGGCCTCCATCAGCCCCCGTTCATAGGCCCAGAGATTCTGACTGGCATAGAAACCAACCAATCAGAACCAAGTCTGGGTGAAGTTTGAGGAACCAATAGCTGCCTAGGAGGCAGAGCTTTTGACTCTGACTGGCATAGAAACAGACCAATGAGAACCTAACTGGCTGGGAGAGGAGGGCAATTGGGGGTAAGATCAGTCCTGCAGGTGAGGGCAGTTGGGGGCAAGATTGGGCTGGCAGGGGAGGGCCATAGGGGGCTAGATTAGGTAGGCAGAGGCAGTTAGAGGTGATCAGGCAAGCAGGCAGGGGGTTAAGGGCAATCAGGCAGGCAGGCAGAGGCAGTTAGGGGTGATCAGGCAGGCAGGCAGGCAGATGAGCCAGTGGTCCCATATTGCAAGAGGGATGTTCAACTGCCAGTATCCCCCAAGGGTTCCCTGATTGGAGAGGGTGCAGGTTGAGCTGATGGAACCCCCCTTTGGTGCATGAATTTAATACACTGGGCCACTAGTATAAAAATTAACACTAATATACCTTAATACCAGCAAATATCCAGTCAATTTTCAAATTTCCAATAAAAATTTGTAGGAAGAATATTAAACTATTTTGGGGGTGTACAGAGCATGATTATGTTGACTATGGAAATAATACAGTTACTATAATACCAAAGTTTTCAAAGAATTAAAATGAGAGAGATGTGCTAACCATTTCCTACAGACTTAAATTTCTTTAAAATAGGTAAAGTTTAAAAAATTACAAATTAATTCTAGAAACTCTGATGCTATTTTTCGTATCACATAGGCCATGCATGAAGTTTTATTTTTTAAAAATATATTTCTTTATTAATTTCAGAGAGGAAGGGAGAAGGAGAGATAGAAACATCAATGATGAGAGGGAATCATTGATTGGCTGCCTCCTACACGCCTCCCACTGGGGATCGAGCACACAACCCAGACATGTGCCCTTGGTTGGAACCAAAGCTGTGACCCCTTCAGTCTGCAGGCTGACGCTCCATCAACTGAGCCAAGCCGGCTAGAACCATGCATGAAGTTTTATACTTTTCCTGTGTGTGTGTGTGTGTGTGTGTGTGTGTGTGTGTGTGTGTTAATCTTCACTGAGGATATTTTTTCCATTGATTTTTTTAGATGGAGTAGAAGGGAAAGATTGAGGGAGGGAAGGGAAAGAGAGGAGAGAGAGAGAGAGAAAGAGAGAAAAAGAGAAAGAGAGAGAGAAAGGAGAGAGAGAAAGAGGGAGAAAAAGAGGGAGGGAGGGAGGGAGGGAGAGAGAGATGGGACTGAAGCGGGATCAAACCTGCAACCCAAGTATGTGTCCTTGACTGGGAATCAAACCCACGAGCCTTGGTGGGCTGATGCTCTACCACTGGGCCACAGCACCAGAGGAAGTTTTATATCTTAAATGTTCTTGACCTGAAATCTAACTCTTAAGCTATAGGTAGGATTTTTAGAATCATGTTTAAAACAACTTCAGATAATTTCAAAATCCATGTCTGAATTCAGTGAGCCTCTAAAACAGCCCATGGTTTGCGTTTGTTGCTTTGTACTCCCATCACTGTGCAAAGTTTGTTATGGAGAGAAATACAACCAGAGGGAAAAGATATTTGCTTGGCATAAGGAAATTAATTAGAATATACAGGATGGAAACATTTAGGTAAGCAAGGCAGACAAGTCATAATGGTTATAAACAACATCAGAAACCATGACATTTTTAAAGGCATGACAGTCTTTAGTAAAATAGCTGTATGCTTTTTGTTCACTAAGTACTTAAGAAATTTCAGATGATATATGAAGTTAGGCTTCTACTATACCTAACATGATAATACCAGAGGACGGCTTTTTCTGAAAAGAAGAGCCACTTGAGGTATAACAATGCTGCTGACCTTTCAAACATGCTGACTATTTCACTTCTGGCTGCTTATTTTAGAACAGAACTAAGCTTGAACTCAGATAAGATGAAAAAAGAAATTCCCTCAGTTTTTGGGAAAGACTATTATAAATGACTAGTAACAACTGAAAGGTCCAAAAAATGCCATATAACAATGTCTTCACTCTCTCAAATAAATGTATACATTTAATTAAAATGACTCACATATATTCTCCCAATCACCTTGCCACACATATTTTACTATTATAGGGTTTTTTGCTTATGATTGAATACAGTTCATATTTAATAAAGATAAGAGGCAAACTCCAGGAATAGATTCACTTTATCATCTTTGGAGTAGCATCTTATGCATGTCTGGATGTTTTTTATATAGAGGTCTTTCTTCAAGGTGGTGTAAGGAATAAATTAAGAATGAGATTCTACAATTGTCTTCTACCCAAACCTGTAGGAAAAAAAAATTTTTATGGAGTTTTGTTAACTTAAAGAAAGCTTTTATTTATTTATTATTTTTTAAATTGAATTTATTGGTTAATATTATATAGATTTCAGATATATACTTCTACAATTCATCATGTATGTATTGTATGGTGTGCTTACCACCCCATCATCATTTATCCCTTTTTACCTTCTTCCACCTCCTCCCCTCCTTCCCACTGGCACTTACCATACTGTTGTTTGTGTCCATAAGTTTTAAAGAAACGTTTCTTATGCCTCAAATTAAATCCTATAAAACTGGCAATTCGAGATTGAAGTAAACTTTCCAAATATAAAACATAAATCTTTACAGATGGTTACACTTTATTTCTATCCACATGCACAGTTCATACAAAACCCCTTTGTTGCTCTGGGATAACTGGCAGTGAGCACCAAAACTAAACTTCTCACTAGGCCTTGAGGAGCCATTGCTTTGCCCTCAGGAGTTGCTCCCCATCTAGTATAAAAACTTTTCTTAAAACCTTAATTTTGTCTTTCCAAAGCTACGTATTTCTAATTTTGCTACCACAGCCAAAAGATTATTTTCCCTTATCTGTGGGCTAACATATCTTAACAGAAGATGAAATTTCAAGGAATTCACACCTGGATTTGTGCACCTTGAGCAGGTAAATAAACCCCTCTGAGGCTCCATCTCCTCATGTAAACACTAAGAAAATATTTATGGTAGAAGATGTTGGGAGAGAAGTATGCTATAATTGGTGGGTAAAAATTTGGAGACAATCAGGATATTTGATAGTCTCATAATATCTCACCTTAAGATTCATGACAAAAGAAAAAATAGTGATGTTACAGTGAAAGAAACTGACAGACATAAATTTACCCTGGTGATCAAATTTAGCAATACTAAAATTAGGGGGCAAAATAGGATATTTACATAATCCCAAAATATTGCCCTCAAGGTATTTATTAACTACAATGAGATAATAGTAACTTTACAGAGGATACACTGTAAATACCACCTTAACACAGTGATCAAAGTGAATATCACCAACAATAAAACATAGGGACATCATGTGCATCCCTGATACAATGCACTGAGAAGGGGCCATCACTTCTGTGATATTTCTGGAAAACATTCATTACATCTACTTAATTACGTAAAGATGTGAGACAACCCAAATTGGGGGACTTTCTACAAAATGACTGACAAGTGTTCTTCACAAGTATCAAAATCATGAACAAGGAAAGACTTAGAAATTATCACAGAAAAAAGGAGACGAAGGAGACATGATAATTAATGCAATGTGCAATCCTGGATTACATTCTGGGACAGAAAAAGGAAATCAGAGAAAAAAATTGGTGAAATCAGAATAAAGACTGAAATTTGGTTATTGGTATTTATACCAATGTTAATTTTCTGGATTTGATCACTATGCCTTCGTTATGTAAGATATTTAGATTACGGGAAGCTGAATAAAAGGTATCTGAGAACTACTATTTTTGTAATTTTTCTAAGCCTAAAATTATTTCAAAATAAAAAGTTAAAAATAGCCCTAACCAGTTTGGCTCAGTGGATAGAGCGTCAGCCTGTGGACTGAAAGGTTCCAGGTTCGATTCCAGTCAAGGGCATGCACCTTGGTTTCGGGCATATCCCTGGTGAGAGACATGCAGGAGGTGGCTGATTGATGTTTTTCTCTCATCGATGTTTCTAGCTCTCTATCCCTCTCCCTTCCTCTCTATAAAAAAATCAGTAATATATATATATATATATAAAGTTAAAAATAACTGTTGTAAGAATGAAAGAGGATAAGGTGAAAGAGGTTAATACAACATTTAGCACATGCTAATTACTTAAATATTAATTTCTTTCTTCTAATAACAATTATTTTAGTACTCTCCCAAACTGTCACATCCTGAGGTTGCCCTCCAAATCTCCAAAAAGGGCTTCAAGATTTTTAGTAGTGAGAATTCAATTATGTTCTCTAATAAGGAAGGAAAAAAAGGAAAGGGGGGAGGAGAGGTAGAAGAAAGCTCATACATTTTAACTATGAACCATGTCTATAGTTCCAAAAGCACTTATTAAATCTTAACTTCTCTAGGCAGTGGTATTACTGTATCTTCATTTTACACATGTTGAAACCAAGAGCCATGTATATAGCTCTAAAGTACTCATTAAATTTCAACTACTTTGGGCAGTAGATACTATTACTACAGATGAAGAAACTGAGTCACAGAGAGATTAAGTGATTTCCTAAGGTCATAATGATACTAAGTGGGGAAGCTAGGTTGAGCATTTATAAAGTGAGACTCCAGGGATTACACTCCTAATCACTACTCTAAGCTATCTACAGATTATACTACTTCTATGAATTTAAGGAATTCTATTATCACAAAACTAAATAGCATGTTCATCTTAAATAATTTTTCTGCCACATTCACAAATTATTGCTGATCTTGTATTTAATTTTGGTATTTTTTTCTTACTTATTCTGGCTTGTATTTTATCCTAGTAAATTTTCTTTTTTTTATTGGTTTGCAAATAATGCTTTTATTTTTTTAATCTTTTTATTGTTGAACAGATGTCCCCATTCCTACCGTTCTTTTGTTTACCTCCACCCAGCCTCCATCTCCACTTCCCTTTGGCCATCACCACACTGTTGTCTGTCTATGGGTTATGTATACACTGTATGTTCTTTGGCTAATCTCTTCACCTTCTTCTATCAGTTCTCTCTACTACTCTCCCCTTTTGAATTTCATTTTTATTTTCCAAGGTCATTTGGAAATCTAATCTCCTCTTCTAAATCATTAGAATGAGAGAAAGATGTATAGTTTATATGATAGAGCTGAACTCCGTTTCCGAACCCATTATATATTAACCATGTCATCTTATATAATTCATGCAGCCTATTTTGTATCTATTAAATTGATATGGCAATGCATGCCCTACCTACCTTTAAAGGTGTATATGAATGTTAAATGCATTAATGAAATGTTGGAAAAGGTTTTATACACTATGAAGCATTTCTAAAAACATTTTTTTAAAATTGATTTCAGAGAGGGAGAGGGGGAGAGAAAGAGAAACATCAATGATGAGAGGGAATCATTGATTGGCTACCTCCTGCATGCCCCCTACTAGGGATTGAGCCCATAACACAGTTATATGCCTTTGATCGGAATTGAACCTGGAACCCTTCAGTCCACAGGCTGACACTCTATTCACTGAGCCAAATGCTTCACTGAGGGTTGAAGCATTTTATAAATGTTAATCCACTGTATGCCATAAGAGTCTGTATACGCAAATGGAGGACCTTCCCCACATGTATACACATCCAAAAAAAGAAAAAAGAAAATGTTTTCCCTAAGTGGCAGCCCAACTTCAAAAAAATTTTTCGTGAGAATTTTCAGCTGAAAATATTCAAGAACACCCGAATTGTGAGTAATATATTTATTTTTATAATATTCATTGCAAATGGATTTTTAAAATTAAATTAAAAATATCGTGGCATGTGGGGATGGTTTCTGTTTTGGCCATGTGGCAGTTAACTGGTTAAATTATGCTCTCATCTTCACTAGTGATTATGTTAACAGTTTAAACTTAGCATTGCCCAGCTGGTATGGCTCAGTGGTTGAGCATCTACCTATGAACAGGTTGCAATCAGCCAAACAACGATTCTCTCTCATCATTAACATTTCTATCTTTATGTCCCTTTCCCTTCCTCTCTGAAATCAATAAAAATATATTTAAAAAATTTAGCATTGTCTTCCAACTGAAAGAAATACTAACTTCATTCTATTTTTAACAAGCTGGTAATGCAAATGTTAAAGAATACTATCAAGATCTACTTATTCCTACAGAATGTCAATTGTGGTGCCCCCTCAGATTGCCTCACATAACCATGTCATATTCTGTTTTGTTTTCCAAAGAGAAACTCCAATAGTAACTATGGTGTTCACTTGTTTGCCACTCTCCAGTCTATCTCAGACTCCCTTCCTTCTCACTCACTCTGTTCTGTGACATTGACCTTCTGTCAGTTCTTGGAATGCAAAAGTACATCCTGCTCTTTCTTGTTTGAGAATTTTTGTACTCTTTTTCCAGCTGAAATTTGTTTCCCTGTTTGTTTTGCCTTTTTATGTCATGGCTAGATAATGGTTTTTCTCAAGTTTTACTTTCTCTGACTATTCTATGACCATCTCATTCAAAATAGAAACCCCTCCCACGTTCTCCTTCAGAAAAGACTCTGGTCATTTCTACCTTGTCCTTCAGGGTTTATCAAAGTGTTAGGCACGTATCTAGGGCTCAGTAAATATATGACGAGTAAGTAAATGATTAAATAAGGAGAATTAGAAGATCATCTTTTCTCTTTCCTTTAATCTGTTTTGAAACTGTCCTCTTACAGGATTCAGTCACCTAGGAAAGCAGCACTATATACTCTTAAGCCAGGAGCGCTTGACTTAGTGTCTTATTTCCAGATACTCTGGGTGATATTCACTGTGTTCTTTATATTTGTGAGGAACACAGGAACTTAAGAAAAATCTTGAAGAATTCTTTGAGAATCAAGGCCTCCTGAATACTCTGTAGACTTATCTATCTGGCGCTGATCAATGGAATTCTCTGTGATATTATATATAGTTTATATTTACACTGTCCAATATGGTAGTCTCAATCAAAATTTGTGCAGTGAGACTAAGGAACTGAATTTTAAATTTTACTTAATTTAATTTAAATAGCCACATGTGGCTAGTGGATGCTGTACTGGGCAGCACAGTTAAATACTTTTCTCTCCTAGTGGTGTAAGACGACAGTCACTACTGGTCAGAGAAAGCCTACAAGTATGGCTGGGATCCTCCAGGTAGAGTCAGGGGCTCTGGGGAAAGTTGGAAAAGGGAAAATAATTGCTTTGTTTCCTCAACAATCATAAGTATTATATCTTAGATATATAAAACAAGGAAATTAAAATTTGTTGCCTAGAGTAAAAATAAATGAGTGACCCAGTAGAGAAGGTATGAATTCTGTTTATCATTTGGCACATATACTCTGTTGTATAGAGAATGAAAATACAAAAAAATAAAAATAAAACATTTATATTTAGGTTTTGGAGATTTTTTTCTACTTTGTTTTATTTAAATCCCAATTTCCAATACAGTTTTTAAAAGGCTTCATAATGAAACGTGCTTTTAAGTACCTTATTTTTATGTAGGTTCTAAAAATACAAACCTTTAATCAGTTTAGCTCAAGATAAGGTAGATTTAAAAACACATTGCAGTCTGAACTGATTTTTCAGAATAATAAAGCCTCATGAAACTTTTTACCTCAAGAATTGTCATTTTAAATTCTTAGCAGGTCTGTCATTTAAATCAGGCAATGTGCAATTTTTCTATCATATATATATATATATATATATATATATATATATATATATATATATGTATATATATATATCCCCCCCCTCTTCTGCTTTGTGTTCTGCCCAGCTTCAGTTGTTTTTTTTTATCTCATTCTCCAGTGCCCTCCTAAACTGGCTCTTCTTACTGAAAAATGCCCAACTCATTTTAAAGATTTTTTTAAAAAAGAAAGATTATCTAACATTTTTAGAGAAGCTAACCAAAATACCATACACAATGCCGCCAAGGATACTTCCTGATGAATCAACACTGGTTATTTTTAGAGGCATTTGGATTGGTCAGTTGGCAGAGAGATCACCAGTGGCAATACTCAGTGGAACTGATTAGGGTTTATAATAGAAAATGAGGGTAGGCAGCAAAGCTGGTGGGAAGAAAAAAATGATCACCTTTCCTTTCTTTTTAATCTTTTCAGTTATCTCCTCTCATTCATGCCCCAAATTTAGAGGTAAAATTTACGCTGGGAGTGATAAAATGCAGACTTTGTCTAGTGTGTCACACGACTTCTGAGAGCACTGACATACTCCCATAGACATTAAACTATTAAGATAAAGTTATTTTTGTTTGACTCTAAAAATACCAAGTTTTAAATCTATGTTTTCATATTACTGTGTAATGAACTAAAAAAAAAAAGGCATTTAAAAATCATTAAATTTTCTCTAGATAGCATCCAATACATGGAATTATATTTTATTGACAATACTTACTTGAGGTTTTTCTATTCATGGCTCTACTATATTCTGCAAAGCTTATAATATTTTAGAGAACCCATGAAGGCACACATCAAGACTGGTGCTTTATCTAACATATCACTGTCAACATCACCAACAGAGTGGTTTTACTATGTCAGATGTAATAAGGTATGTTACTATAACCATCATCCCTTGGTTTATATGTTGTAATCAATTATGACACATATATGAAAACGAAGATTATAGAATCAAAGTAAAAACTAATGGAAAGGTTAATGTGGTGCTGGTTAGTAGAAAATAGTTTGTTGCTAGGGTTGCATTTAAAATAGGCATATTTAAAGCATATAGTTCGCCAAAACCGGTTTGGCTCAGTGGATAGAACGTCGGTCTGCATACTGAAAGGTCCCAGGTTTGATTCCGGTCAAGGGCATGTACCTTGGCTGCGGGCACATCCCCAGTAGGGGGCGTGCAAGAGGCAGCTGATCGATATCTCTCTCATCGATGTTTTTAACTCTGTCCCTCTCCCTTCCTCTCTGTAAAAAATTAATTAAAAAATATATTAAAGCATATAGTTCAAGGGGGCAATAAAAGTATGACTTAGTCTTAATAAACTATTAAAAAATCATTATCTAGGTACTAAAGAATAGCAACCATTTGTTATGTAACATTAGACCCCTGGTGCATGAAAATTCATGTCCTGGAGGGGGTGTCTCTCAGCCTGGCCTGCCCCCTCTCACAGTCTGGGAGCCCTCAGGGGAAGGCGATGCTCCCATCACACCTCTGCTGCTGCCACTGCTGGCAGTGCAAGCCTCGGCTGGCCCTGGCTACACCTGAGCCTCGGTGGCTCTAGGTGGCTGGGAAGCCGCCATCCAAGGCTTGCCTGCGCCTCAGGCCAGCCGTGGGTGGTTAGGCAGCTGGGGGGCTGAGAGAACTGGGCACCACATTCTTTGTGAGGGTGTGACGATCAGTTAGCATAGCCTCTCTTTATTAGATAGAATGGTATCTTTGTAAGCATCTACAAAATTGTTTATTTTCTAGAATCAAAATAAATTTTTTATGTTAGTACAGAAAATAAGATACAAATTTATGTTCCACAAGCTTGCATAGTTGGAGAATTTTGATGCAACAAGAGAATTAGTATTAATTACTATTAAAATTTAATATCAGTGAAACTTTAAAACATGACTGAAAACATTGACTTATAGTCTCATGATTAAAACATTTGACTTTTAAATTGAATATTCCCTGATTACATTTAGTATTTTATATAAATTGCCAGTTTGGAGAATTACAAAGAAAAATTTAAATGAGATAAATAAATACTTGGAAATCAATATTCTTTCTCCTACATGTGACTTAACGCCTATATTTGTGAGAATACATTTAGTACAACAAAAAAAGCAAATTCGCAATAAACTATCAGAGTTCCCAACAATCAGGTATCATAATGTGAAGTTTCCTACTCTGATATAGTTTTTTTATAGAATCTTGAGAATAGACTACTGATACCACATGCTCACTGTCTTCCTCCAAGAAAAGAAAGCACGGTGGTTGCCAAGTCCTATGATATGGACAACATGCTCATGTATTACTTTGTTGCTCAATAATAAATCTGCCTTTAGTACATTTAAATCGCAGTTTCTTCATAAATTCACACACCTTTCTCTAAAGAGTGCAAAGCGAACTTACTAATATAGCCAGTCAACACATCTTCTTTAGATGGTAACAATATTGAGTATGTAAATAAAGAGTTTCTATATTCCAACTCTAGTCAGATTAGATTTTTGAAAATTACACTATTGTGCAACATTTCAAGCTGTGGTATAGAACACAGCATTTTACATAGTTCTGGCTCAATAAATATGATAACCATAAAACTCATAAACTTAGTTAATTCTGTCAATTAACTGGGTTCAGTGTTTTCTAACAATCGATTAGAAAATGGTTGTCTATAGATAAAAACATGGTCTTGTCTGTTATCTTAATTTTGCCAACAAAAACACATGGAATTTTGAACCTTGACAGAATAATACTTATGTTAGGATAACAGAATTGGGACTTAAAAATTAAATACAATTATCGATACTTAATTTTCAAAAAAATGTATATGTGTTTTAAAGCTATCCCCAGCAACTCCCCCCCGCACCCCCACACACAACAACAACAAAAAGATAGAAGGAGAAAAAAGATTAAAACAGGAAGTTTATATGAGCAGGATTTAAATTAATCAGTTCCTAACAACTGTTAAGTACAATCTTTTGGAAATTAATTTGCATAATGATCATCTACATGGGGGTAGGGCTGAAATTACTTAAACGACATTATATTTCACTATTTAGTCTTGCTCCACCACTATTTTAGCAGTGAATCCTTATGAAATGTAATGCAGCTAATGAGGTACCTTTTTAACTGAACAAACTGACAGGCCCCATATCTGCAGAGGCAGCTTGAAACCGTGCCCAACCTCTTGGCTTCCCAAGAGGCTTTTCAAAATTCAATAAATAACATCTGTAGGCAATGTTGGGTGCAGACCTAGCAGAGTGCGTCATAACACTGTGCTGGCAGAACAAAGAAACCATGACGACTGCCAAGTTTCCATGGCAACTGCTGAGAGGCTCTGAGAGTATAATAGCACATCAATCACTGTCCAAAAGAACTTCATTATCAGCTAGAAAAAACCTTTAGGATCTGTTTAGTGTGCAATTGTGGGTTAACTCACCTCAAAGCCTTGCTCTCTAGCAAAAGTGGCAGCTTCCTGAAAAAAAAAAAAGAAAAAGAACAGTTAATTATAAAGTGCGAGGTAATGAAGAAATAATCCATTTTGAAACTCATTCACAGTCTTCTTTTTACACAATTATCTCAATATACCCACGTAGTTCAATTTTTATTCTTACACCAAAAAAGATTTCTTTTTCACTTGGCATAAAAAAAAGGGCAACATTATGTCAACACACTTCACAAGTTGGAATAAAGAAGATATAGTGAATGTTTTTACTGTAGCTGTCACAGGGAGTTCAGGTGTTTTGACCCCAACAAAGAAAGACAATTATTTGAAACCTCTGGAATGCGACTGGTGCTTATGTTTTTAATTAAAACAATATCTTTCAGAAAGCTCTTCTGTAGAGAAGAATGTCTGCTAGTAAATGTATCGATTAAGAGAAATCACCATTTTGCAATCTCTAATGAAATTTATTCAGGCAAGGATCATCAATGGATGCTAAATTCATTAGGTGAAAGGATGATGGGGAACTGGGTATTTCATGGAATTAAAATGTCACAGATTATGTGTTGGTCACAGGGAGCAAACTATAAATTTATAATGGAAGGAACAAGCTGTCATAACCTTAACCCAGTGATTGATCATATCACTTATCATTAATAGTGGGGTCACCAATATTTTGTTATGAGACAGTATGAAGTATCTAGCAAAGTATCCATACAGTTTCCTGATGAAAAATTTTTAAATGAATTAATCAAAACTTTAATTATATGACTTGCTGTCTATAGGAAATGCAGGGAATAGGAGTTTAATGATATACTGAGAAAACAAAAAGACAAATCCATAGGTAGGACATTTTATAGGACAAGTAGTTTGATCTCTTCAATAAGTCAATTTCATGATAAACTGAGAGGGGGAAAATACCAAGAATACTATACGAAGTAATGAAGAAATAATCCATTTTGAAATAGATTATTTCTTCATTACCTCCCACTTTATAATAAACCAGGTATAAAAGACATTTTGGGGACAACTGGAAAAATTTAAATATTTTAAGAATTAGATAACATTAAGAATTACCAATTTTGATAAGAAAAATATCCTTAATTTTTAGCAGTTAGTCCTAAAGTATTTAGGGATAAAATGGCATGATACATATAATTTACTTTAGAATTGTTAAAAATATTAAAGTGAAGCAAAATGGCAACATATTAATTATTATAACTAGATATATTAAGTATTTCTACTTTTTGACTGTTTGAAAATTACAAGAAACAGTCCAAATAAACCCCTATTTTACTTTGTTGTAAGATGATATGGTAACAAAAGTTGAACATTAAAAATATATAATTAAAATACACAATATTTTTCTAGAATTAAACATCTTTAGGACACAATCTGATGAACATTATTATACACTCTAATGTTGTTGCAACAGGGTATTAAATGACCAAAAACACATCTATGCAACCAAATCCTCTCCCTTTCTCTCCTCTGCTCTGTGCATGTATTTTAATGTTAGGACTAGAACAGAAAATGGAGGCAATATCACTGTTCAACTCTACTTCCCTCTTGAAAATGAAAAAAACTGCAGACAACTGTCAAGAGCCTCTACATCTTAACTTACATTCCTCCAAAATTATCTCTGCCAAGAGATATTAATAGAAGGATGGGATCTGAGTCCAAGTAGTGAGCAGATCCAACTCAACTGAAACGACGCTGCACCAAACCATGTAAGGCAGAAAGTACAGTCCAAGTCTCCAGCACAGATTTCGGTCCTGTCTACATGTTAAGGAAAACACTGGGGAAAAAGTATGTATGCACGGATGATCCCATATACTAATAAAATATAAATTTAAAGGACCATTTTTCGGGTTTAAAAGGTTAAAATGGACGATTAAAGGTGACCACCAAAGTGGTCACCTTTTCACTAGAGAAGCATAGGGTGATCGACTTAGCTTCAGTAATATACATAGATGAAAGAATTTTGTACACAACATAGTCAATAATATTTGCTGACCTAGATGTCAAGGGAAAGGATAAGGCTCAAAAGATAACAATGTAGTATTTTTCCAAGTTGTCCAATCCAAGAATTAACCAAGCTAATTTTTTTTCTTTTTTTTTAATCCTCATCTGAGAATACTTTTTCCATTGTTTTTCAGAGACAGAGGGAGGGAGGTAAGGAGGGAGGGAGGGAAACATAAAATGTGAGAGAGATATATCTACTGGTTTCCTCCCACGTGTCCCAACTGGGGGTGGGGAGCGAACCGCAACCCAGGTACATGCCCTTACTGGGAATCGAACTCATAACCATTTGGTGAGCAGGCTGACACTCTAAGCACTGAGCACACCGGTCAAAGCACCAAGCTAATTCCTATATGAAAATGATAGTTGGGTAGCTCAGTTTGTTCGAGTGTCATCTTAATATGCTAAGGTTGTAGGTTCCAACCCTTCATCCCCAGTCAGGGCATATACTAGAAACAACCAATGAATTCATGGATAAGTGGAACAACAAATATATGTCTCTCTCTCTTTAAATTCAATAAATAAGAAAAATTTAGAAAAAAATATCTGAAAAGTTCTGATAGAAATACTTATTTATATACAACTTTCAGAGGCATGAAAGAACCCCAAAGGCCTATAAGACAAAATTAATATGAAGAATCTGTATGACTAAAATTGCACTAAGACAAAAACTCAAAGTTCACATATGGTAGTTAAGTGGCTCTTTTAATGTCCAAATTTACTCATATAAACCTAAGCAGCAATTAACTGTGATCTGTTATGGTATAGTAGAACTGACTAATTGCAAGACACACATATAAATGTCAGATCACTATTCTTTAAGGGAACCAGGCACTAGACACTTTCCCATCTGTAAACTATTCCAAGTGCCAACATATTTCTGACTGAGGAAGGACATACTGAAGAAAAGTCAACTCAACTTTCTATTTTAACATCCCCCCTACACAGATTTGCAGAACTGTGCCCCATCACTGAAAAGCTAAAGCACTTGCTCTATGACTTGAAAAGATCTTATCTCCTGACTTCCTCTCACCTTCCTTTGATCTTGGAAGGGTGCCCCAGTCACTCCATTAGAGAAAGCAGATGGCTCACCTCACCCCCGACTTTCCCACCACAGCTAACTTCTATCTGAAGGGTTTGCAGATACACGGATGGAACATTTATTATTTTCCTCTCAGCAAAACAAATAACACAACATAGGGAACAGTTTGCCCCATTAAGAATTTTAAGCAGAATTTTAGTGTTCAGATTCACTGCATGGAGGGACAGAAAGAAAAGGCATTAGGTCAGAAGTAGGGAAGAAAGGGACATGGAAGAGTAAGTAGGCAGAAGCGATAGAAGAGTAAGGCCCATTCCAAATATCAGGAGTAATTCCAAGTGAACTGATCACACTAAATTGAAAAGGACTTTGTAGTGTGCCTTCACAGTAAGAGTGAGAAAAGAAAACAAGCAAGTCCCCATCTGTGCTGCCCCAGGGCGCCACGTACTGAGTTTCACAAACCTAATGAAGCAGTCAGGTTAAAATCCAACCGCAGAGGGGATGTGTCATGTGGAGAACAGAGAAGGCTAGAATAGAGAAGCAGGGCGGTTCCTAATGCAGGTGATTATCCATGTGATAATCATTATATTTACAGGCTTTCCATTTTAGATCTGACATCAGAAATCACAAAGAAGGAGGGATTAAGGAAATAAACAACCGACACAGAGGCTTTCCTGCTCCCTTGAGAGTGTAGCACTTTCATTCATGCATGACAAGCAACAAAAGCAAAATCAAACAGGCCAGGAAAGAGTATTTCTGAGAAGGCTGCATTTCACATTAACACTTCTTTCCATTTTGATAACTTTCACTATTATTCAGCTTCTCAGACAGGTTACATTTTCAGAATCAGTTCCCATTGTTGTCTATGCTATAATACAGTATCATTTTTGGTTTACAATGAATGATACTCACATATGTCTTTTACAATAACAAAGTCATTTTTTCCTTCCTGGAATTGAATGTTGTGAATAAAATGACATATAATTAAAGTCTTAGACGCTCATCTACACCATGCTATTTAGGATTTGCAGTAGGCTGCTTCACTGACCAGACTAAAAGTGTTCCAGTGAAACAACAACCAAATACAGTTTTTTTTTTGTTTTTTTTGAGTGGAGGTTTAAAAAACCCCCTAAAATTCATGGTTAATGACAACTATAGAAAACTTACAGTAAGAGTGATTTAAAGGGATAAGCAAGCCACTATTAAATAGCATAATCCTCAGATTATTCAGGAAACAAAGGAGAAACTCAAGTGCTTGTTTGTGTGTATGTATGAAAGACAAGTATCTCCTTTATAGTAGTTCCTCCTTATCCACGGTGCAGCTTTTTGTAGTTTCAGTTACATACGGTCTGAAAATATTAAATGGAAAATTCCAGAACTAAACAATGCATTCGTTTTAAACTGAGTGACGTTCTGAGTAGCATGACCCTATCTTGCACTGTCCTGCTTCCCAGACTTGAATCATCTCTTTGCCCAGCTTATCCATAGTGTACACCCTACCTGACCATTAGTCACTTGGTAGCCTTCTTCTCCTTCTTTTTTTTTTCAATCCTCATCCGAGGATATGTTTATTGATTTTTTTTTTTAAGAGAGAGAGGAAGAGAGAGAGAGAAACACCAATCAGCTGCTTCCGATATTCACTCCTGCCAGGACTGAACCCCCAACCTAGGTATGTGCTCTGAGTGAGAAATCGAACCTGCAACCTTTTGTTTTTTTGGTATACTAGATGACACTCCAACCAACTGAGTCACCCAGCTGGGGCTTGATAGCTTTCTCGGTTATCAGATAGACTGCCTCATTCATTATTATGGTACTTATATTCAAGTTACCCTTATTTTACTTAATAATGCTACATTTATATAACTTTCATTATAGTAACATTATTATAACTGTTCTATTTTATTATTTGTTCTTGTTAATCTCACTGTGACTAGTTTATAAATTAACCATGGTATGTATGTATAGGGAAAAACAGTGTATATACTATATATAAATTTATATATACATACATTTTTTTCTATGGATATATTTCAATATTATTAAATATAGTATATACTGTGTGGCCAGATTATTATGATCTCTGAACACATAATAATCTGGCCACTCAGTGTATATCCTATATAATGCAATTGCAAATTGTCCCCTCAACCAGCAGTTTGGCCAGCAGGTAGGCAGGCCAACTATCCATGTCCCTTCCCCCTGGCCAGGCTGGCCGGACCCCACCCATGCATGAATTCATGGGCCTCTAATATATATAAATCTGGCCACTGAGTATATATATTTTACTCAGTATATATGTATGTATATGTATGTATGTGGGTCTAGAGGCATGAATTATATATATATATACTGAGTGGGCAGATTATTATGTGTTCAGAGATCATAAAAATCTGGCCACTCAGTATATATGTACATAGTATACTAATATAAGTACAAAAACAGTATATATGTATATAGTATTTATGTATGTTACATATATTTGGGGGGAGAGAGAGAGAGAGAGAAGAGAGAGAGAGAGAGAGAGAGAGAGAGAGAGAGAGAGAGAGGCACGTGTTTGGTACTATCCATAGTTTCAGGCATCAACTGGGGGTCTTGGAACATATTCCCCTCAGCTAAGGGGAATATCTGATTGAAAACTATTTTCTCTGCATTTTGTCCAACTATGTCCCAGTTTTAATATATAAAGTATAATTATTTGTAATCAATATAAACTATAACTATACTATCCATATTCTTATTTTAATTCCAATGATTGGTTTCTAGTTATTTTTTAAAAATGTTTTTGTTGATTTCAGAGAGGGGAAGGGAAAGGGAGAGATAGAAACATTGATAAGAGAGAAACATAGATTGGCTGCCTCCTGCATGCCCCCTACTGGGGATTGAGGGCCTATCCCAGGCTTGTGCTCTGACCAGGAACTGAACTGGGGACTTCCTAATGCATGGGATGACGCTCAACCAATTGAGCCACACTGGCCAGGGCATTACTCTACTTTTTAATCTTAGACATCAGGAGTCCTGAGAATTAGGCTAAAACTTCATGGACTGAAATAAAAAGGGAAAAGGGTCTCACTTAGGACCAAAGAAAGGTAACTTCTATCTGCAGAAAGCAACCTATTCATCCAAAATAAACTACTTTTTCTCCTATGCAAGAAGAAACACAAAATTCACTGGGAGTCCCCATGGTCCTCACTCAAGTCATACAAGTCCACAACTTTGGGAAAACCGAATGGAGCACGGAGCCACCAAAACAGGGCTGCTGCTTTATTTTGTTCATCTCTCCTCCTGACAAGTTTTTAACGCCCTAAGTATAGTTTTGTCCAACAGATACTGTTATCTTAGAGGTATACCTCTGCTACAACTGGAGACCTTATAATGGTATTAGACTTTGAATAATTTCGAAGAATTTGAAGCAACACTGTAAATCCTAAATGGCATGGTGTATATGAGAGTTTAAGAAAGAATGTTATCTGTCTCTCTCCATATAAATCTATGTATAAAAATATCTCTGTAATATAAAAGTTATATTTGTGCATACATTGAGATGTATAATGCTCTTTTTGAATGGCTTTAAGTGCAACATAGTACTGGTCAGTAGATAGTTACAGGCAGAAAGAAAGAGCACAATAAACACTACAATGAATTTTACAATTCATCTGTTAAGTAATCTTGAGCAAGTCATTCAGGATATCAGTATATCAATGAAATCAAGGCCAACAATGCCTATTTCATTATATTGTTGCTAGGAATAATTAAAATACTTAACGTAAAACTATAAAATCATTAAGCCTAGTGAATTCAAGTTCTTGGTAAGATCTCTGGATAGTTTAAACAAATGAGTTCCAGAGCATCCAGAGTACATTCAATGGTTTGTCCTATTTGTAGATCATAGGTATAGTAGGCAGCCTCCAAATTAGCTCCCAGTGACCCCTGTATTCAGTTCCTTGTAAAATTCCCTTGCCTTGAGTGTAGGCTGGACCTAGTGACTTGCTTCTAAAAAATATATGGCAAAAGTAATGGAATGTCTTGTTCAACCATCCTCTTGCTTACATACTCTCTCAGCTCACTTTAAGGGAAATACGGAAGCTGTCATGTTGTGAGTACCCCTCTGGAGAGGCCCATGGCCAACAACAGTGAAAATATAGCTTTGTGAATGGGTTTGAATGTGAACCCTCTCCCAGCAACAATACTATTACAGCCCTGGCTGAGCTCGTGATTACAGCCTTACAAGAGACTCCGAGTCAGAGGCACCAAGCTAAGCTGTGCCAGGATTCGCTATCCACATTTTATATATGAGGAGCCTAAGAAAGATGGCCAAATTTAGATATTTTTCTCATCCAGATGTTAATTCTTAAAAAAAAACACACAACACTTAAAATTATTTAGATATATATTATCTAAAGGGTTTTGGGTAACCCTTTAGATAATATACATAAACTGGGATATGTTATCTTTTGCATGAAATTCTTTTGTTGGCATCAAGTTTAGTTTCAATTTACAATGTGTTTCGTTATGCCAAAGCAATGGTTACCTTACTGAGATTAGAATAAGATATTTGAGTAGTGCTAGAATCCCTGGGTGAGAAATATATTATTGAGTCAAAATCTAATACCATTATAAGGTCTGCAACAGCTGTAGCTGTGATATACCTCTAAGTCATGCTGATATTTAATCATAAAGAACTACCTGCTGTTTATTTCTTTTCATACAATATATCATAGAAGACATGTTGCTTAAACCTCTAAATATGTCCTCATGCTGTCCTTCAGACTGCAAATTAAGTTTTCTTTATGCTATCTATAAAATTAGTTATATACTTTCTCAGGAGACTATTAGTATTATACTATTTTTAACATTGTACTATTTTGATGAGAAAATGTATTAATTTGTAAATAAAGTAAATAAAGACTACTTTTAAAAATAAATTTCATTCACAAAAATATCTGTACTGGCTTTTCCAAGGAATATAAATACAGGGTTTTGGAGATTTTCAACCTGTGCTGTGACATTTATTACCATATGCTTCCCGTCTGCAGAATGCTGAATAGAAATATTATTTAGCATTTATTGAGTGCCAAAAAAATCTGTGGGGCAATGTATAAGCTATAAAGACACTCATGGACCTTATCCAATAGGTTTACTATAACAATAAGATAGACAGTATATAAATTACACCTCAATAAACGTGACTGGAAAAAAACATTAGCAGCCAAAATACAAGCCAAAAAAAATTGGTTTAGTTTAGAATATACTTAACCCTTTCATAAAGTGATTTACTAGCTGATGTGTCTATCCTCACAAGAAGAGATGTTCATTCCCACCTTTAACCATATTTAATGGTGGTTACAGAAGAAAAACAAAGTTAGGGTAAGTGCTCAATCAAAATTTGATTGATTAGCTATTTGTGCTAACTTCTAGAACAACCCAAGTTTCTCAGTTACTGAAGAGAAGAGAGATGACAGCATAAGAACATTCTCAGGGTAGCAGGACTCTTATTAGATATTTTATTTCAATTTATAATGAAATAATGTGCTTGGCACAGATGAGGCACTCAACAAATGTCAATTATTTTCTTTAACTCATTTGATTTTATTGATCATAAAAATCCCATAAAATAGGTACTTTTCTAATTTCACAGATGAAAATCTAAAGGTTCAGAGAAATTAAAGTATGTTCAAGACCATAGAGCAAGTAATTTTTATAGCTAGTATTTGAAACTGAGATTTTTTTTTTAATGGTCTCTGCTGGTCAGCTATTGATGAACTCTTTCAGCTTTTATATGTTTAAAAAAGTATATCAGCCGAAACCAGTTTGGCTCAGTGGAGAGAGCGTTGGCCTGCGGACTGAAAGGTCCCAGGTTCGATTCCGGTCAAGGACACATACATTGGTTTCAGGCACATCCCCAGTAGGGGGCGTGCAGGAGGCGGCTGATCGATGTCTCTCTCTCATCAATGTTTCCAACTTTCTATCCCTCTCCCTTCCTCTCTGTGAAAAATCAATAAACATATATTTTAAAAAAAAGTATATCATTTTCAGTTTTGAAAGGTTTTTTTTCTGGGTATAGAATCATAGGTTGGCAGTTTTTTTCTTTCAGTGCTCTACCTTGCATTATTTCACATGAGAAAACTGCTGTCATTCTTTTCTTTGTTTCCCTATATATAATGTGTCTTAAAAAAACTGCTTTAAAGATTTTTTTCTTTATCACTGATTTTATACAATTTGATGATGTTCCTTGATACAGTTTTTTTCTTGTTTCTTCTGCTTGTGTTCCTTGAGCATCTGAATTTGTGGGTTTACAGATTTTATCAAATTTGGAACAGCTGCAGCAGATATCAATTTTTAAATCTTTTTCTGTTTGCCCTCCCCCATACTTAAACTCCAAATATGTGTATTAGGCCACTTGAAGCTGTCCCATTGTTTGCTGGTTCTTCCCCTCAATGCTAAATTTTGAATAGCTTTTACAGCTATGTTGTCAAGATCACTTATTACTATTTTTTCTTCTTCAGTGTCTAATCTCATTCAGCACATTTTTGATCTCTAGAAGTTGTTTTTTTCATATCTTTCCTCAACTGGCTTATGCATTTACTTTCTTGAAATGCAGAATCTGTTTAGAAATGCTAATCCTTGTCAAGTAATTCTAACACTTGTGTCATTTTAAAATATATTTCTATTAATTGTTTTTTCTCATATTTGTATTTACTGACTCCTTGCATGCCTGATAACCTTTGACTGGATGCTAGACTTTATAAATCTTATGTTTCTGAGTACTAGATTTTTAAAATTTCCTTTTTGTATTTCTTATATTTTTGAAGTTTATTCTGAAATCCAGTTAGGTTACCTGAAAGTTTGATTCTTTCCAGGATATTTTTAGGGTGTGTTGGGTGAGATGAGAGCCTATCTTAATTGAGAGCTATTCTGGTACTCTTACTGATATAGTATCTGTTTGAGTATGAAATAAAATGTCCCATTTATTAGAGGATTCTCACTCTAGTTATTGGGGATACAAACTATTACCAGCCTTGTGTGAGTTTGAGGGATTTCCTGCCTGCTTCTTTCTTGTGGTTTTAATCTTGGCCTTCAATAGTTTCCTCAAAGACATGTGCTGATCAGTATTCAGCTGAAGAGTCTAGGGAATCCTCTGCAGATTATCTAGTGCGTATCTCTGTCTCTTCTCTGGCACTCTCTCAAATTATAGCCATCTTGGCCTTCTTCATTTTTTAGAAAAATAATTCTTTATTGGACCTCCTTCATTTTTTAAATTTTGTTTCAATTCAGTTGGAACACTGGATTTAGGATTCCCCTTCCTGCACTGCAGACTGGACACCCTGTTTAAGCAGAATACTATGAAAAGTGAAGGGATTCATATCTCAATACAATTTTCATAGTATTCTGCTTAAACAGGGTGTCCAGTCTGCAGTACAGGAAAGGGGATCCTAAACCCAGTGGTCCAAATGAATCTTTTTATCTTCTCTCACAGGTCACTGTCCTGTGTTACTTATTGTCCAATGTCAGAAATCTGCTATTTTATATATTTTATCTGGTTTTACACTGTTTAAGGAAGTAGGATAAATCTGGCCCATCTTACTTCATTACTTCTAGTAGAAGTTCAGTGTGAATCCGTCTTAAAGTAGAGATCCAAAAGTATCCTGGCACATTTAACAAATCTCTATTGCTTAAAAAAGCTTACCAGGCCAAAAACAAGAAAAATCGACAATTTATCTTAAGCATCCTATATACTGCTTTTTATTTCTTATTATATAAAGGCTATAGTTCCTTTATTCATAGCTGCTGCACTAAATCATAAACATTCTACTTTACCAGGAATCTATATTTGAAACCCTCTGAAGAATAACTCTACTCAGTTCTAAACCTTCTTTTACTGTACAAATCCTATATTATTGACATTTTCTTGTCTTTTGTCTTACCAACTAGAAAACGTTAGATAGCTAATAAAGTCTTCTTCTTCTTTTTGTCCTTATTTTCACCAACAGAAAGCCCTACTATAATATGATCAATTCATTATGCCTAGGGTCAGCAGCTGCAGGACAAATTCAGCTCACTGCCTGGTTTTATAAATAAAGTTCTACTGGGACACAGCAAGGCTATTCATTTACATGTTGTCTGTGTTGAGCTGGATATTCAACAGAGATTATACTACTGGACTTTCATAGAGAAAGTTTAAAACTAATGTAAGGATGTCAACTTCTGTGTTATGCTATTAGTAGAATGTTCATAAGTTTCAAAACAAACATTTTTCCTTTTGTATGGAGTTACCAATGAAGAACTAAAGGTGCTATGGAGAGGAGGCTCCCTCCAACTTGCTAGTCTTAAGGTAAGTAAAATGTGTATCATTTGATGGGTCATACTTCCTTTATTTACTGGCAAAACAAAACAAAACAAAACAAAAACTACCCCAAAACAAACAAAAAACCCCACCCAATTCATTTATATTAATAAAAGACAAAATAAAGCACTAATTCGTATTAGTTTAATAGATATTTATGTGAGACAATGAGAACAGCATTACTGATCAGTGCCAAACATAAGACAAAAAGAGGAAGGAAAGACTTCAGGTAGGGGAGAGATATCAACATTCTTGTTAAGTTTTTTTTTTAATAATTCCTTTCTCAGTTCAAATGTGCAGCAATATCCTTTATATTTTCGATATTTCATGTGTAGTGCTTCCCAATATGTTAGGATGTGCTAATCACTGACACTACAAATCCTATTTTCTGGGGCCACTCTCATGGCCCTAACTTATTCTAGTTCTGGAAGTTTTGCAAAATTAACTCTTAAAAAATAAGGTAAAAAAAAATGAAAACAATATGTAAAATACAAAAATGGACAAACATACTGTACAGTTGTTGCTTAAAAAAAACTGCTGTGAGCAAAGTGGCACGGGTAATAAGGTATGAAATATGGCAGAGTAATACAAATGCTAAAGAGAAAGCACTAGTTTCTAGCTGTTTTGACTCTAACTTCAGAACCTATCACAAAAGCTCCCCTATTTCTTGAGTCTCTGGTTCTTTTGAGGTGGAAGAGGAAATATAATTGGAAATCTCAGTACCAATTATAGTCCAAAATATTACTGAATAAAATTAGAAAAGGAACTTATAGGTCTATATTGTGATATATTAATATAACAAAATATAGTAAAAACAGAAGCATCTAGTCTCTTATCTCTAGTGGGAGAAAAGGGTATTTTCTCCCAGGTCAGAATTTTAGACTATGGATATACATATAATACATCTCACCCAAACATCACCAGTAACCAGTATTATTTTTTTCCTTTTTGCCAATTGACCCACATAATTATGAACAGAGAGTGCTGTAATGCTGCTGATTTAGAAACAAGTCCAATACAGACAAACTTAAAATTTCACAATATTCATCGGAAAGGAAGTAGCAAGAACAGATATGGAAGTCACAACACAGGTTCTTAAGAAACAAAAATAATGAAACTACAAAGAAAAAAAAATCTAATGACCGTGAAAAAGAAATCAGCCAAAAGTACAAGTCAGACTATTGAAAAAAATAATCACAGAGAATGACAGAAAACATCCAAGAGAGCATGTAGCAGGTAGGTACTCAATAAATGTTAAACTGAAAGCATGATTCACCTCCCCTTGCTGCGGGAAAGAGAGATAAATTTGAAAAGATACTGAATACTTCTGAAAAGCTCATTACTGCATTTGATAATGGAGCCAATCATCTCCATTAAACCTATTATTAGAATCTAAGATAACACATTATCCAGTCAGTCCTAGGGCTTGCCTTTAGGTGTTTTACAGTCTTCATGACAAAAGATAAGTTTGATTATCAACATTTTGGGAATTGAAGGTAATGAAGCACAGAGGGAGTAATCAATACTGGCATTTTTATTGTAATGAACATTATAAAGTGATTGGGCTAACAAATGGGACTTCATTAACAACAATTTTAACTTACTGTACATAGTATCACAAGTTAGCTTATACATACTTAAATCCAAATCAGAAATTGTTATTTCATTGGTTACCAATCTCAGCCTTTCTTCTTGACCTTTTAAAATAGGCTTTGATCTTTTAGGAGAGAAGGATTTCTGATTTTTAAAATATAAGTAAGAGTTTTCATTTCCTTCTATTCTTTCATAGGTCCAGTTTCAATCCCTCTCCCAATTTGTTTGCATTGCCAATCATTCTCCATTTCCTGAGTAAATATTTTTCCTCCTTCAGTTTTTTGGTTAATTTTACTAACTCCTGCACAGCAAGCTCTCTCATTTGGAACTTCCAATTCCAAAAGATAATTTAATAAGTGAGAAATTAGACTTTATTGATGTTCCAGATTTCAAATTATTCCACCTTCCTAGGAACTCTCCTCCCTACTTTTTCAACTGTGTATCTTCTTTCCCTTTCTCTTTCACTTTCCTGTTGTTTATCTTCCCGTTTGTTAACTACCCTAAACCTAGTATTTCCCTAGAAATTCAGTTATCAACTTTCAATCTTTTCTCTTTTTCACTTTTAGGGATAATTTCCTTTACTCCTTTCATTTGATGTCATCATCAGATATTTGGCTTCACTTCCAGAGTCCCTTAGACACTTTTTCTTTTCTTTTCTTTTTTTAATGCAGTAGACAGCTTCCAAGTTCTGCTAAGCACATTTTATAAGCAGAAGGCCTATAATATTGATAGCCTTATTTCCATTGTTACCAACACAAACCTAGGTCAGTCCTGTACTACCTGTTGCCTCGATTACTGCTCTAGTCTTTTAATCAGTCTTTGGTATCAGCCGCACTCAGTTTGAACGCAGCCTTGTACATGACCATTGGATTCATCTCCTAAATATCAACTCTGATTAGCCTCTGCTCATAAAGCTACCTACTGCTTCCTGATAAAAGTTCCAGTTCCATAGCCTGACTTTCAAAGGTGCACCACAATGTACCCCTACTTTTCCTTTGTAGCCTGATCTTTCATTATTTCCTTACTAGAGGCCTGGTGCATGGATTTGTGTACCCATGGGGTCCTTTGTGCTGGCCTGTGGGGATCGGGCCAAAACTGGCTCTCCGACATCCTCTGAGGGGTCCTGGATGGCGAGAGGGTGGTTCTCAGGTGATGCATCCTGGAATCCAGCTCCCTTCTCTCTGGTTCTGGACGTGTCACCCGAGAAACACAGCTGCCAAGTCACTGCAGCTCAGTAGCTCCTGCGTTGAGTGTTTGTCCCCTGCTGGTCAGTGTGCATCATAACTACTGGTAGGATGGTCCAATGGTCGCTTAGGCTTTTTTTTGTTTTAAATATGTTTTTACTAGTTTCAGGAGAGAGAGAGAGAGAGAGATGGAAACATCAATGATGAGAGAGAATCATTGATTGGCTGCCCTCTATAGGCCATACAATGGGGATCCAGCCTGCAACCCAGGCATGTGCCCTAACCAGAATCGAACCTGTGACCTCTTGGTTCATAGGTTGATGCTCAACTATTGAGCCACGCTGGCTGGGCTAAGCTTTTATATTTATAGATACATGTATGAATTACCACTCAAGCTAGAATATTTACTATTCTCTGAACATGCCCCAGGGTTTTTGCCTTCCTGCTGCCTTTCACATGGTAGGCACTAAATGAGTTACAATATTTTTCAATCTCCCTTGTCAAAATCCTACCAATCCCTCCAGGATTTGTTCAGCAACCTTCTGCTTAACGAAAGCCTTCTTGAATTGTTCATGATCTCTCTTTTCCCTACCTCCAGAAGTGGCTTTCTGCATTACAGAAGAGTTTTGCTCAATTTGTAAAGGTTTCTCTTATCACAATTATGAATATGTAGTTACTTATAGACAGTTTATCCCTACTACTAGATGATGAATTCTTAGTGCAGAAACACTTTTTTTCACATTGTATCCTCAAAGCATCTACATATTTCTCTTCACAGAAGATGATAAATCCTTATCCAAATGATAAGGACAAAACACTCTCATTAAGAAAAGAAGAAATACCACTGCATTAGATTAACAATGATTTGATTTCTTGTAGTACTTTATTTTTGGGATTAGTCAACTAACTACTATGCTCTACTATGCTATTTCTTATAATGCATTATAATTTATTTGCCTGGTCTACTTTCTCCCCAAGATTCTGAGTTTCTTTCTTGAGAACTAAGTTTTCTATCATATCTAGAACTGTGTCTCACAATAGTATGAATTAAATACATGTTCTTATGAATTCATTAAAATAATTAAGTAAGAATTTTATTTAAAAAGGTAAAATATCTTTATACATATGTCTATTGAGGTTTTTCACGAATGAAATCTAACATTTGGCTAAAAACTTAGTACGCTGCTGGCCTGATGTATTCTGTGAGAATATTTATGCTTTGGGAAGTTACAATAAAGAATTTTGGCATTTGTCTCATTTCCAAGTATCACCCAAATAATCATGGAAATCATTTTTCTGGAAGAACATTTTACTCCAAATTTTTAAATTATATTTTCAAAGATATATATACAGTCCAGACATAACTGACAAAACTGGATACCAAACAACAGAATATAGCACAATAACAAGGGTAAGTGCCAAAAGATTTACAATAGAAGTAGCAAGCATAGCAAAAACAAACAAACAAAAAATAACTAAACAAATACCATAAAAAAACACCCTACATACCAATTAAATAACAGGGTAAACAGGAAATCCTGACTCTGAGGATTTGGCAGGTTATCAACAAAGAGAATTTTATGACATACTCCTATTTTACTTTGCTGACATAGAAGATAATTAGAAAATTTACTACATGTGGGATAGACATATAAGTCTAAGTGAGCTTGTAACCAGTAATAACCAGTATAGTCCTTTCACAACTTTAAAATAACCACTTCTTTTTTTTTTGCCTCTAGCAAATAAATGCTAATATATATCCAATGTACTCTGTGCATTTTTTTCACTGTCAGTAAACACAGTAGACACCATCACATGAGTAACTCAAGATCCACTACTAAATTTTCTTATTAAAAAAAAAAAAGAGAGAGAGATTATATACAATAGGTTGATCTCATGTGTTAAGTGTAACCAGGACACGACCTGAGATATCTAGGGAACCCCATGGAAACAGAAATTAGGAGCAGGAGCAGTGGCAACACTTCTGAGAAGCTTGTTGTAAAAGGAATGAGTTACATCTCTAATTAACATACACTGCACCCCACAAATAAAAGCCACTTGATTAGTTAGAGACGAGATGCTTTAGACACAATGGGGGCATGAGATGTGCTCACCAGCCTAGTAGAACCCAGTAACAGGGTGGAAGGCAAGGAGCCTGGATACAGGAGTGGGTTGCTGTAAGGGAGTGTACTATGCTTCCCATCTCACTTCCAAACAAAATAACTTACTATAAATGTTACCATGGTTAACAACCTTCATCTGGACAACCAACATTTCATAGTGGTTTTGTTATTATTGAGATTTTTCATTTATCAGTAATTTCTCTTTGCTCTGCTACTTTCACATTATCCCCAGCTAATCAATAGGTGGTAATAATCCACTTTTATTTTGATAGGTTGGCAAAGAAAGTCGAGAGTCTCAAGAAAGTAATGGTATCCTGGAGAAGAAAATGATATAGAATACATATATAAAACAATGCCAATAGTCTCAAGTCTGTTTTTCAGGTATACCCTAAACTACTGAGAGTTATCAGGTACAACATCTGAAAACACAACTGCCACAGGAAATGACATAATTTTCTGTGTAATTGTTTAAGAAAAATATGCCCTCTCATTAGTATCCCCAAAGCATTTTATATTTTGCTTTTTGTACTCTATAGGTACTGCCTAAATTGTATAGTCACTGTGATAATGTTAGTCAGATACTATTGCGTACTGGATACGCATGATAGTTGTAAGATTTCTCTTGGTTATAATGATCTGGGCAGAGTTTTGAAAATCTATTAAAGGAAGTAGCAATAGTTGTCTTCTATTTTTTCAAGAATTTTAACAACCAATGAAGATATTCAATACAATCTAATTCCACAGTTATATGGCACTCTACTCGGCTCACCTGATTAATTGAAAAAAATAGAAAAGAATTAAATGAAAACAAAAATTAAATTCAGGGTACAGGATGTTGTAATTGAAAGTAAAAAAAAAAAACCCACAAAAAAATGACAAAAATATTTTATGGTGGAAGTGAAATTTGTTATACGTCAAAAAAGATAGGTAAAATTTTAGGTGAAGGTATACATAAAGAAGGACACAGAGGTATGGAAAGTGGGAAGTATGTCCTGAGAACAATTGGTCCAATTTGGCTGGATCTAAAATTTATATCTTATGCAGAGGGGTGAAAATCACTATGATTTGAAAGGTAGATTTAGTCTGCCAGGAGGTAGGAGACTGATTTTAACCTATTTAACTAAAGGGAGTGAGAGATATTAAGGTTTTTTGAGCAAGGAAACATCATAATCAGGATATGCTTTAGAAATATTAATTTCTAAATTAATATGCAGATTGTATTTAAAAAGAAAGACAGATGAAGATTTTTAGATAGCCGATCAGAAACAGGTGATAAAATATTTTAATTCAAAGAACAAAGTACTAAACAAATGTTAAGTTCTAAGATAGAAACAAACTTTAGGCAATCAATCAGTTTGCTTTCATGTTCCATAAAATAATAAAATAAAAAGAAGAAGTCCTGGACTTGGAATCAAGAAACTCGGATTTCAGTTTTAGTGTGATTTTGGACAAGATGCAAACTCTCTCAGATTCCTAACTTGAAAATGAGAGGCTTATTTCACTTTTATAAGTCTTTCTACTCTAAAATTCAGTGACCATAAAAAAAGATTTTTTGGAAGGACCTTAACAACCACAGACAGCCTATTAAAGAGGGATCCTTAAGAAAAAAATGCAAAGATTCTATAAAGAAATGACTGGCCTAAAATCAGTGAGTAGATTTAAATATATTCTTTTCTGCAGCTTGTATGTTTCTGTAAAGCATAAAGTAACGTTTTAGAAGACAGGAAAAGATTCATTCCTTCTTTCTAGAAGCCAAAATTCAAGAAACCTTTTGCCTTATTCATGGATACTTAAAACAAACCCTTGCCAAGAAAAACAAATTGTAAAATATGGAGGTTGGAAAATGTGAATCATCACTGGTATTAAAACCCACTTTTAATAAATATGTTGCAGTTTCAAACTACTGCTGAATCCCATCAGGTTTAAACATAAATTCAATAAAAATTTATGATTTTATAAATGGTATTTAAATGTATTCAAAAGTAGAAATAAGAACCATCTGATAGAGAAGTGATTGTGGTTAAAATGAAAAGGAGAAAATAAAGACAGAAGGAGGCGAGGAGGTGAAAGAGAGGAAGGATCTAGAACTAGGCTGAAAGTGAAGGTACTGCAGTAATGATTCTATGGCTAAAGCTAGGAGACAAATGATTATGAATTTATCTTTTATATTATGCATTTTCTTACTTGACGGATTCTGAATTAATAGTACAATAAAAGATAAGGCACTTATCACTTAAAAGGCAGAAATTATTTCAGCAAAACTTTGTGACAAGTTCTTAAGGAATTTTAGAACATATGGAAATATGCACCACATGACTTAAAATAACAAATTGGCCTTTATTTCACATCCAACTTGGATTTTACTTAGCTGTCTTCTAAAATTTTTATTCCATCTAAATTTTAATCATATTCATTAATCTGAAAAACAGAATTGTAAATAGGGTCTAATTACATTGTTCTCCTTGCTAAAACAAGGTTTATGGTTTTTTTTTTTTTGATAAAACACTTGTTTAAAAATTGACAGTATTGGAGGCAGGAATCTTGAATTGTTAAAATCTTTAAATATCTCATTTAGTTGTTAGGTAACAGTTATGCCAACATTGTTTCATCAACTTAACAAGCACATGTTAAGGACACAGTAATATTTCTGAGCATCGTGGCTATGCTGAATTCTAAGACTTCTGATTGGACTTTCTAGGCTCTAATGCTCCCATTCTTACTTTCACCCAAACTTCTGGCTCCCAGGGCTTTAAAACCGGATTTTAAAAATAATATGGGGCCTCCCAAGGTTTATATACTTTTTCTTTCCATGCTACTAATACTTAGCAACTTTCTTAAGATACTTGGACACAGAATAGAAAGGAAAAGAGTAAAAACTCAATCTTGAAGTGACAACAGAAAATATGCAACACAGGAAGTTAGACCGAAGCTATGGGCCTAGGCCAAGATTCTCAAGCCACAGGAAGCAGCAGAGCCACTGTGGACATAAAGTCTTGGGAAGGAGAAATTCCCTGAATGTATTATTTTGCATAAGAACCCTAATGAGGTAAAGAAAAGTACCATAATAATTTGCAGAAAAGTTTAAAAGTATATTTCATCTAATTTAAGGAAAATTAAGAGTAAAGTGATTTTTATGGATGGGGCACATATGAAATTAAGGAATAAGAATATAACACACACACACACACACACACACACACACACACACACAAAAGCCTACTTCTAATACAGAATAATGTATATATGACCAAGTACATGATAAGACAGTATATAAAAGTTGAGAAATATATTCCAAAATGGTGAAAAATTCAGAGTTTTAAAAAATGTGATTAGGTTAGTCAGGAGAAGTTTGTTAAGAGAAAAAGGATTTCTATGTTGGACCTTGAAAGAGCATCCTAGGAAGAAAAAGAGTAAAAGCATAAAAGCAAAATGTATTACAGGGTGCTAAGAAAATCATAGGACTGGGGCACAAGGTCTATCAGAGAATAGATGAAATACCACTATGTTTCCTGTGTTTGAGAAGGTTTTCAGGTTTTGAAAATTAAGGGTAGAATGTAATACAGATGCTCCTCACTTTATGATGGGGTAACATCCAGATAAAGCCATCCTAAATTAAAAATATGTAAGTGTTGAAAATGGATTTTGTTTAGGATTTTTGCATTTATCAGAGTTTTCGTTTTGTTGTGCTATCTTTATCAGGTTTTGGTATCAGGGTAATGTGATCTCATAAAATGTTAGAAAGTATTGCCTCTTCAATTTATTGGAAGAATTTGAAAAGGAAAGGCATTTAATCTTCTTTGAATGTTTGGGAAGATTCACTAGTGAAGCTATCTGGTCCTCAACTTTTACTTCTAGGTATATACCCCCCAAAACTGAAAACATTTATTTGTAAAGATATTTATATCTCTATATTAACTGCAGTATTATTCACAGTGGCCAAGACATGGAAACAACTGAAATGTCTTAGGTAGATGATTGAATAAAGAAAATGTGACACACACACACACACACACACACACACACACACACAATGGAATAGTACTTAGCTATAAGAAAAGATGAAATACTGTTATTTGTGACAATATAGATGGCTCTTGAAAATATCATGCTAAGAAAAAAAATGTCAGATGTAAAAAGTCAAGAGCTGTATGATTTCACTCATATGTGGGATAGAAAACTGAAAGGAACAAATGAACAAATAAGACAAACAAACACTCATAGATACAGACAGCAGTATGGCGGGGGTAGGGAAGGGTAAAGGGGGTTAAATATATGGTGACAGAAAGAGATGTGAGACTTTAGGTGGTGAGCACACAATTCAGTATATAGATGATGCATTATAGAATTGTACACTTGAAACCTATATAAGTTTATTAACCAATGTCACTCCATGGAGACACTTAAAAAAATACATTTAATACACCTATACTACCGAACATCATAGCTTAGCATAGCCTACTTCATACGTGCTCAGAACACTTACACTGGCCCACAGTTTTTTGCCACAGTTGGCAAAAAAATCATCTAACAATGACTACACTGTAGAGCAAGCATGTCAAACTCTCTACATGTAGCCCACAACGAATATTTTTGCGGCCCAGCCAATATAACAATATGTAAGAAAACAGTAATTTTATCATTGCTCTTGTTCTATTTTATATTATATTTTTTGAAATAAAACTACGTTTCTATGAAAATTGAAGCTTGTGTTTTTTTTGCGGCCCACATAAACTTAAACCTTGTTTATTTGGCCCATGTTAGCCTTTGAGTTTGACATGCTTGCTGTAGAGTATTGGTTGTTTAGCCTTGTAATCACATGGCTGTCTATGAGCTGTGACTTGCTGCTGCTGCCCAACACCCCAAGAGAATATTGTACAGCATATCACTAACCCAAGAAAAAAAATCAAAATTCAAAGTATGGTTTCTACTGAATGCATATTGCTTTTGTACCATCATAAAGTAAAAAAATCATAAGTCAAATCACCATAAGTTGGGGACCATCTGTACAGTGTTTTCTTTTTTCAAGTGGCTTTCCTCTGAATCTTGATGGGCTCATTAAATTTAAATGGTCTTTCTGAGATTCTGGCTTTTGACTCTAAGCAAAGAACTGTTAAAAGTCAAAGATGCAGACAGCAGAGAGATGCTGGAAGAAGTCAATAAGTGAAACAGGTTGTTTTCTAGACATACTGTTAGAAAATTATTATGCTGTTGTAGTGGCTTTCAAGATTTCCTGAAAGCAACCACAGTAAAATATTCACTTCACTTTGCAACTTTCCACATACAGATATATGTATACATGCATTTATATAAATAAATGTAGATTCTTATGTCTTTCATACTTATTTAATTCAAACTTGCTAATTTCCCCCTTAAAGTGAAACTATGAAACTATTTACAAAATAATATGGCCCTTTGAAAATTAGACTTAAGAAGCTCCTTGAGGGCATTTATAGTGACTAGAACATACTAAGTGCTCAATATAGTAAACTATCCTTTCTCTTAGCAAATACCTACAATTACTAGGGGCTATGTTAGATACTGGTAATATAGAAAAGACTAAGAAGGATCTTACTGAAATTTGGTGATGTGGATAAAGAAGGAACCTCTGAGACAATGATATTAAGTTGAGACTTAATGAATAAGAGTTAGCTGGGTGAATAATATAAATAATAGGGCAAATATAGGTCAAGGCAGAAGAAAGACCACATGCAAAGAGCCGAAGTGGGCAGGAAAAAGTTCAATAGTTTTTAAGATGGAAAACAGGACAGTACGGCTAAAGAACAGTTGGATCCTGAATTGTGTTCTAAGAAAACAAAACAAAATAAAACGAATACCTACAACATAAAAAAATAAATAGATACTTCTTAAATGTAAAAGCATACTCAGAAATCAAATTTAACTTTCCCTTGACCTGGTTCACAAAGACAGTTTCAAAGTTAGAGAGTATAAAATATAATGCAAGTGTACTTGACAAAGAACTCTGACTTAATTTCTTGCCAAAGCAGGCATTTATTGAAAACACATGCACTATACTAAAAGGGATCCTAAAATTTTATGTGCCACATTTGATAAGGGGTCTAATTTATATTCTGGCATGTAACTGAAAGCTTGAATTAGTGATGCAACAACTTAATAAGGACCTCATTTTCTCTATTCTTTTATAGATATGCCATATTCACTTGGTCACTGGCAATTCCAAACTGATGCAATAATTTCAAATAGAGGTTAAAGGTCAGGAACAAGGAAAATAAGATTATCTATAAACAAAACAAACAAACAAACAAAAGACAAATACTAATTAGTGAAAGTGTATTTGCACCCATTCCAATATACTCAAGTCCCCGAATCCATTCCTAAATCAGAACCTTTCATTGCTAGTTAACCTAGTTCTGTACCAACTGTCTTTCTGACATATATTTTTAAAAGTCCACATTTCTTTAAAAGTGCCAGGTATGCCTTCTTTATTAAAAAAGCACTTATTAAGCATCTACTATGTGTCAGGCAGAGGGCCATAAAGAAACCAAATATGTATAATATCCTTACACACCCCACAATTAAGGATAGTGTTTCCCTCTCTCACTTTCCTACTAGACAATTTTGCTCACCATTGTATCAAGAGAAGTGCTTGGCACACAGCAGGCATTTAAATAATAAACAGTTTTTAGGTACCTTTATTGGAGAGAAGGTTGTGCAAATTCTCAAGAGCGCCAAGTATAAATAATTAAGCACAAAAACCTCACAACTAAATTTCACTTAAATCTAACTCTACCCCATACCAGAGGGTAAACTCTAGGGATCCATTATGAAAAAATTACAAGGTAAAGTTGGGAGGCAAGGCAATGGAGGAATAGTAAAACTATGTCACTAATCCTTATGAGACCTCTTAGAACAGGTTTTGAACCCCGCAAGGAGGACAAAATTCATTCTCATAAAGCCAGCTCTTCAAAGTTCATTAAATATCCAGATTTTTAGTTTTATATCTTAAATATTTTTTTGGATATAGAAAATTTCTACACAGTCGGATCTCTCATATATAATAGCAGTATAAAGTGCCAACTAGTTTAATTTAATTGAAAATGGAGTACTTTTAGCTTTCTACCTACTTTTTTAGATTAAACTTATAGGGCTCAGGTGAAAGACCAAGTCAATAAAAATGCAATCCTAATTGAGGGTTCTCTTTTTACTATATAAAACACAAACAAAAATAAACTTCACAACCTTCTGGGCTTCAGATTTTGGACCTATAAAATGAAGAAACAGATTCAGATGGCCTCTTAAGGAGACCCTTCTCATTCTAAGCCCTATTTTATGACCAGTGACAAATCTTATTTTCTGAGTGTGACTAGTTTACTGGAATATTATTCTATTAGCTGAAAATGATTTGTGGGGTTACCTCTTGCAAAGGAAAGTATTTTTTTGTGTGTGAATTAGAGTTAAGAATTACTATTTAAATTATTTCTAAATGGTTATGATGTTTATTTTTAGTTTTTCAACTTACATTCAATATAATTCTGCAACAGTTTCAGATGTATAGCATAGTGCTTAGATAACCATATACTTTATAGAGTGGTCCCCCAATATTTCAAGTACCCACCTTACCACTTATATTGTTATTATATTATTGACTATATTCCATATGCTGTAATTTATATTTCTGTGACTATCCTGTACTTCTAAATCCTTTGACCTTTTCACCAGTCCCCCAATCTTTTGTGATGGCTTTTTTTTTTAATGTCAACTTGGCTAGTTATCCAGAAAATTTGATAAACCTTGTCCAGATAAACCCAATATAAACTGAAAATATTGTAAGTGAAAAATGCACTAATATACATGACATCACAGCTTAGCCTACCTTAAACATGTTCAGAACACTTACATTAGCCTACAGCTGGGGAAATCATCCAACACAATGACTATACTGTGGACTATTGGTTGTTTACCCTAGCGATTGTGTGGATGAACTATCTTCCCGTTATTCAATCAAGTACTAACCTAGTTGCTGCAGCGATGAAAATTTGCAGATGTAATTAGAGTCCCTGACAGGCTGACTCTAAAGTAATCAAAAGGGATATTATCCAGGGTGGGCCCGATTTAATTAGGTGAGCCCTTGAAAAGAGAGCTCAGGCTTTCTCTGAGCTGAGAGACTCTACAGTTTATACTCATAGTATTTCAGCCTGCTCATGATCATCTCTTCCTGACTGAACTATATAAGTCAATTCCTTGGTTTTGCTTTTCTGTTTAACCTTATATGATGTTATATAAGTTATAAACAGTGAACATCTTAACCTATGTTAATTGTTTCCTTCAATTTCAATGAAATGAGTGGTTGTGAGGAGTAGGCACATGTGTATTAGGCAGATAAAGTCTATATTCAGATGAAACTCTGCGGTGTACAAGGTTACCTTTGATGCCCTATCTCCATCTTCATACTGTTCACCTTTTCCCTTGACTTCAGACTCCATGTCTTCACACACTCTCTTTCCTTCCCTATCCAAAACTGAGGTGAGGAAAGGATCTGGAGCTTATTCGCACTGTGTATTCATATTTGACAACATTTAGAAGGTAATTCTACTTCAATAATCTTCAACAAAAAGAAATAACTAGCAAAAACAATGGAATAAATAAGAAAATAAATATATTTTGGCAAATTCACTAACTCTCAGGTGACCATTTATAAACTGTAAACTGTCCACATTCAGTTTTTGAAATAAATGATGTCTTCATTTAACACTCTAGAAATGATTACAGCCAAAGTTTCCCTACCAGTAACATTTCCTTAGCAGATGATACTGCTACAGAAGTGACTAACACTTTCTGGTTCTGTTTTGTTTTGGTTTTGGGAGGGAGTCTTAATATATCATTAGGTAACTATCATTTATTTTATATTTCAATTGTTCAAGTACTCATGCCATGTACACTGAGTGGCCAGATTATTATGACCACCCCATCAGTACTTTGTTGGGCCACCTTTTGCCTTCAATACTGTGGTGATTCTTTTTGTCATTGACTCCACGAGATGTTGAAAGGTGATGCAAGGAATCTAAAACCATGCCTGATGAATAGCCCTGTCCAGTTCTGTGAGATTTGATGGTTGTGGAATTAGCTGCCTGATGGTTTTTTTTTTAACTTCGTCCTACAAATGTTCAATTGGATTGAGATCTGGTGCTTGTGGCGGCCACCTAAGCAAGGTAAAGTCTCCCTCATGTTCTTGAAACTACTCCTGCACAATATGAGCACCCTGGCATGGCGCATTGTCTTGTTGGAAGAAGCCATCTCCATTGGGATACGCCATCACCATGATAGGATGAACTTGATCAGCAACGATACGGTATGTTGTGCTATTCAGAGACTGTTCTACATGAATTAAAGGGCCCAAACCATGCCAGGAAAACATGCCCCAAACCATAACACTGCCCTTACCAGCCTGAAGGGCTGTACTCATGCTTTTATGCTGTTTCCTTGAAATTTTCACTCTGCCATCTGCATGATGCAACTGGAAATGTGATTCATTGGACCACATGACTTTTTTCCAATGCTCGACTGTCCTATCCTTGTGTTCCTGTGAGAATTGGAGATGTTTTATCTTGGTAACTGCAGACAGCAAAGGTGATTGAACAGGCCTTCAGCTTCCATATCCTATATGATGCAGTGTATGGCTAATTTGCCTACAAATGTCAGGTGGGTCATAATAATCTGGCCACTCAGTGTACCAGCTATATCTCAAGCTCTTTGAAGATAGACTTACAATTTGTATCTTTAAAAAAACACACCACCATTCTAGCACTTTTTTTCTTGTAAGAGCTTAGCAATAAAACAAGTACCAACAAGTAATTGTTGATTTAATAATTTGTAGAATAGTATATACAGGGTGTTCCCCCTAATGTATACCCACTTTAACAGCTGATAGTTCAATTTTGAAAATGAAATGTATTTTAATAAACACTGCCTTTATAATTATTCAAAGTGTATGTATACATTTTTGGGGAACACCATAATGAGGAAAATTGTGATTTGGCTTTTATCTAAAGGAATTTTTTCTGTTCTATATGAAATTCTAGTAACTACATTTTCATAACAATACCATAACTTAGAAATATATATATATCCCACAAAGTCAATAGTAACTATAAAGATACATAAAAAACTAAATTAATTAAATTTCAGAAAATGACACATTTCTTGTTTGTTACATGTAGCTTTTGTTACTTTACATGTTGCTTTTACTTTATGGCAATATTCAAACTAGTAACTGCTAACCATTCTAGAGAATTTGGTCTGATATCATTGTTGTAAATATTATTACATTCGTAGATTGTAAATGCAGTTGACCCATGTAGTAGATGGTATATTCTGGAAGTGGCTTTGGTGGGCATGAAAGCTGGAGGGAGCTGAGTCTCAGAGAATCACCAAGGCAGGGCTGCAATGTTAGCCAGGTTGATGGAGATTCAGATATGGTGCTTGCCTGCTGTTCTGTGGAGAAAGGGCTCAGCAATGGCCTCTGTGCCGGCAGAGAAAGCTGTACCCAGCCATCACACTGAAGCCAGACAATTCAGTTCCTCTCATATATCCAAGATATGGAAGCAAAGTATGTGTCCAGAAATAAATTAATGGATAATGAAGATGTGGTGTACATATATATAAATATTTAATGAAATATTACTTGGTCATAAGAAAGAATGAAATCTTGCCAATGGTGACAACATGAATGGTTCTAGAAGGTATTGTACTGAGTGAAATAAATCAGAGAGAGAAAGACAAATATCACATGATTTCATTTATATGTAGAATCTAAAGAACAAAATAAATAAACAAACAAAAATAGAAACAGACTCATAGATTCAGAGAACATTTTGACACTTGCCAGATGGGAAGGGGTTTAGGGGACTGAGTGAGAATGGTGAAGGAATTAAGAAGCAAAAATTGGTAGTTACAAAATAGTCATAGGGAATCCTATCTAATAAAAGAGTAATATGCAAATTGATCATCACTCCAACACACAAGATGACTGGCCTCATGTGGTCAAAGATGGTTGCCCCATATGGACACAAGATGGCCACCACAAGATGGCCAGCAGGGGAGGGCAGTTGGAAGGGACCAGGCCTGCAGGGGAGAGTAGTTGTGGGGGACAAGGCCTGCAGGCAAGGGCAGTTAGGGGCAAACAGGTTGGTAGGAGAGCAATTAGGCATCAATCAGGCTGGCAGGGGAGTGATTAGGGGTGATCAGGCTGACAGGCAGAAGGGGTTAGGGGCAATCAGGAAGGTAGGCAGGCGAGCAGTTGGGAACCAGCAGTCCTAGATTGTGAGAGGGATGTCCAACTGCCTGTTTAGCCTTATCCCAATAGGATCCCAGATTGGAGAAGGTGCAGGCTGAGCTGAGGGGCACCCAACCCTTCCACCCCTGCAAAAATTGGTGTACCGGGCCTCTAGTGTAGTCAATAAGAATGTAATAATTATGTATGATCCCAGATGGGTGCTAGATTTATCAGGCGATCACTTCATAAGGTATATGATCACTGAGTTGTAAACCTGAAACTAATATAATATTGTATATCAATTGTAATTGAAAAACAAAAACATTTTTAAAAATTCAGGAGTTTATTTCCCTATAAACAAAAAAAAACAAATAAAAAATCCCATGAGACGCCGAGACTGGTTTGGCTCAGTGGATAGAGCGTTGGCTTGCGGACTAAAAGGTCCCAAGTTCGATTCCGGTTGGGGGCATGTACCTTGCTTGCGGGCGCATCTCCAGTGTGGGGCGTGCAGGAGGCGGCTGATCGATGTCTCTCTCTCATCGATGTTTCTGACTTTCTACCCCTCTCCCTTTCTCTCTGTAGAAAATCAATAAAATATATTAAAAAAAAATCCCATAAGACATAGTAGAAAAAAACCCAGAACCACCTCCCTTCCCTCCCCCCGCCACAAAAAAAAAGGGACACAAAATTAAGGAGAAAAACAGAAAATAAAAATGGTTCCTAAACATGAAAATATGTGAACTTCCACAATAAATCTAGAAATGAAAATTAAAATAATGAGATATTTAAAATTTATCAATTTGGCAAAGAATAAAAACATTTGCATTAGGAATGAGGCTTCATAGAAATGCCTGGGAGAAAAACTGGCAAAATGTATCAAAACTTAAAATATTCATTTCCTAAGCATCAGCAGCTCTACTTCTAGAAATTGAATTTATAAAAAATATACAGAAATACATAGACATATATTGACTATAGCACTATTTCTCACAACAACAAAAAAGAAAACACAAAAGCCTTCAGTAGGAAAATGAACTATGGTGTAAATATACAATAACACAACTACATATTATAAAACTCTAGACTTGGTGCACAAAATTTATGCACTTGGGGGGTGGGGGTGTCCCTCAGCCCAGCCTGCACCCTCTCTAATCTGGGACCCATCAAGGGATGTCAGACTGCTGGCAGTTGGACATCTCTCTCACAATCCGGGACTGCTAGCTCCCAACCACTTGTCTGCCTGCCTGCCTAATTGCCTCTAACTATTTCTACCTGCCAGTCTGATCATCCCCTAAATACTCCCCTGCCAGCCTGATTGCGCCTAATTGCTTCCTGCTGGCCCGATTGCCCCCAACTACCCTCCTCTGCCAGCCTGGTCACCCCCAACTGCCCTCCCCCCCACAGGCCTGGTCCTGCCAACTGTCTTCCCCTGCTGGTCTGGTTGCCTCTAACTACCCTCCCCTGTTGGCCAGAAACATTAATGAGAGAGAAACATTGATCAGCTGCTTTCTGCACACCCCTGACTGGGAATGTACCCACAACCAAGGCACATGCCCTTGACTGGAATTGCAGCCGGGACTCCTCAGTCTGCAGGCTGATGCTCTATCCACTGAGCCAAACCAGTTTCGGCGCATATTACACTTTTATTATATAGGATTTGTAATGTCCAATTTTTAAGCAATGTCCAAGAAAAAAAACAAATTAGGTTTAAGTGCAAGATAGAAATAGCATCTCTAGTCATTTGTTCTACTTTGTAATACTATAGTATGTGTTTTTCAAATTATAAAGGGCATGAAAAGGCAAACACAAATATTGTAAGTCAACACATAAGCCCATGAGTAGTAGCCAGTCAAATATCTATCTATCTATCTATCTATCTATCTATCTATCTATCTATCTATCCTTATTTAATGTCTTAAGTTTACTAATTTGTATTTGAAGACCTATGCTTCACCTCTTATAAATTTGAATCAAGAAGAGAAGGTGATGAGGAAATAAAGCATAGGGTTCCTCCACTATCTATAGCACAGGTAGGTCTGATCTTGTCAGCCAAGGCAACCACAGGCAGGACTCAAAATTCAATAAATCCAGGAGTTTTTGATTTTCATAGCAACATAAATTTATATTAAGTGAATTATGTTAAGTAAATGTTGGTATAAATATCTAAATGGCCCTTGGCAGAAAAAAAGTTCCCACCCCTGTTCTATAGCATAGCTATATCTATGCTATAGTTAATATTTAGATATTTTAATCTGTAGCTCCAGTGACAATAGGTATAATGTAGCTAGCAGCTGAAAATGAAGTTTATTTTTCTTATTGTATAAATGTTAGTAGTTACAGAGTAGCACCATTTTCTAATATGTCATAGCATTTGGACTGACTGAGCTCCTATTTTATTTCTTGTGGTCTCACAGTTTACAACATACTCTAAAGAATGCAAGACGAAGCAGAAGTAGCGACCCGAGAGCAGTAGTCACAGAGATTTTAAGTCCTTTTCTATAGATACACTGCTGTGTAACCTACACTTAAATCTTACAGAGCAATAATGGTTCTAAAAGGAACTAATAGCAACCCTCCAGCTGTGCCTGGCATCTTCTCTACTCAAATTCTAAAGCAGACTCCTCTATATTTTTAAGTTGATATGTAGAAGACGACAGTAGGAGAAAAACTAAGATTGGTTAAGAATTAGTCGATAAGACTGAGAAAATGTTTTAATGAATGCTATATATGCCCTCCTCCCATATCTGAGTGGTATTGATTTTCCAATTGAAGATATCTGGTTAAATATACAATAGCAGAGTCCCTGCTGGTCAAAGCTAGTGAAGCTGTTCCTTTAGCTCAGTGGCTAAGAATGCACACAATATAGTACATGAGAGGCTGGGGACTTGAAATATACTCCTGCCAATTGTTTTTTACTTTGAAGATTTTCTAAATCAATGATCAGCTATCTGCAATGAGAAGGGTATGGAATAACCTCAAGATGTATATGCAGTTCTTATGTAAAAAATAAGCACAGCTCAGATGGCATATTGCTGTTCTCTATTTTAGAACTAGCACAGGAACCATGTGATGTGTTCATTGCTATGGTAACTACATTTCAGTAGTGAAGAGGAGAGCAAATGGGCATGTAAAACATGTGTAGTTGTCAATATGTATGTAATTGCTGTCCTGGAGCTGCAGAAACTTAAATTTCCTTGTTGTGTGGACTTATTAGAATAAAATTCTACGCCTTCTATTTTTAAAAATGAGGTTAATAAACCTTCACTCCTCATAATGCCTTCCCCATTCAAGATAACAAATTAATATTGTCTTTCATTTCAGTTACTTCATAGAGCAGCGATTTTCAACCTGTATGCCCCAAGAATTTTTAAAATATGCAATACCTGACTATTTAATCAGGGGCACTGACCTCTTTTCCCTTAGATTGTCAAATAAGAAAAATGACAACAGTCAACACAACAATTGCTGTCCAGTGTCAATTGTACCTATTTTTTGTCAGATTGGAAAAAATATATATATATAGTATATACATTTTCACACACACACACATGAACATATATATACATGTTCCGGTAAGTTACAGAATTTTAGCAACTAGTTTGTGTGTGCCATGAGATAAAAAATGGCTGAAAATAACTTTCATGGAAAATAATAATAATCTATATGTACTAGAGCAGCAGTTCTCAACCTGTGGGTCTCGACCCCTTTGGGGGTCAAACGACTCTCTCACAGGGGTCGCCTAAGACTATTGGAAAACACCTATTTCCCATGGTCTTAGGAACCAACACACCGCTCCTAGGTGTAGCAAAATGTAGCAATGTAGTTTACTATTGTTATATGAAGACTGTTACCCATGCTATACCACAATTCAAGACAAAATTTCATTTATTTGTAATTAGAAATAAATATTTCACAATATATGATTACATATTGTTTTTGTGATTAATCACTATGCTTTATGTTCAATTTGTAACAATGAAAATACATCCTGCATATTAGATATTTACATTACAGTTCATAACAGTAGCAAAATTACAGTTATGAAGTAGCAACGGAAATAATTTTATGGTTGGGTGTCACCACCACATGAGGAGCTGTCTTAAAGGGTCATGGCATTAGGAAGGTTGAGAACCACTGTCCTAGAAGCTCCGTGCATGAAGATTAATGCAAGAATGAGCCTTCCTTTCCAGGGCTGCCAGCACTGCCTGCACTCTGGCCTGGAGCCGCCTTTACCTTTCCATGCTCCCCAGAGATCCGGAGTGGCTGGGGCGGTGTGGCACGCCTGCATTGTCACCATGGCAACGACGAAAGTGTTCCCCCCCCCCCCCCGCTGCTCGGTATCTGTGCATGCAAATTAACCCAACATCTTTGTTAGGTTATTTGTATTCTCACGCCTGATTGGCTAGTGGGCATGGAGAAGGTATGGTCAATTTCTCTTTTATTAGTGTAAGTAAAAGCCTAAGTGATTGTTACGACTAGACAGTAGCTATGACTTGCACTGACCACCAGGAGGCAGATGCTCAATGCAGGAGTTGCCTCCTGGTGGTCAGTACGCTCCCATAGCCAGGCAACCTCTTGCTGTCCCCCCATCCAACCCCTCGGCCATCTTGCTCTGATCACCCCGATTACTGGCCAGGCCAAGAAACTCCACCTGTGCACAAATTCGTGCTCCAGGCCTCTAGTTATTATATATCTAAGCTTCTAAAAAAGTATATGAAATTCTTATGTGATATAAGGATGACTGGAGTCTCTGCTTTGGTTAACAGGAAAATGATCTGCCTATCTTTCCCAGGGGTTTAAGTCTGCTATTAGGATGAACTCAGGCATATTTTTAGGTTGATTTAAGGGAAGAAATTTATGATTTGGTACCAAGAGTTATTTCAGTTTTCGAGATGCTTTCTGACGAGAGCAACCAAGAAACAAGATCCTCCCAAGACTTGATTGTCCTTACTTTTACATCAAACTCTGATGGTCCTATCTATATATATAAAAGCCTAAGCAACCAAACAATTAAACAACCAGTCACTAAGATGCATACTGACCACCAGGAGCAGACACTCAATAGATGAACTGCTCCCTGGTGGTCAGTGCGCTCCCACAGCCAACCTCCTGTGGCTGGCCAACCTTCTGTGGCTGGCCAACTTCCTGCGATCTCTACCCTAGCCAGCCAGCCTAATCGGCCCTGAAAAGGACTGGGCAAGATGGCCTTGATTGCTGGATAGGCCAACGGGTTTCACCTATGCAGGAATTCATGCACCGGGCTTCTAGTATTTTAATACTAGATTACTGTATATTATTACCTTTTAAAATTTCTATATGATGCCATTTAAGAATAGAAATCCTAACACATTTCTCTGACAATTCTTTCCTTACCCAAATCCTCTGAATCCATGATTCTAACTTATGATACAGCTACGAGGATCTGACACCAGTGAGTTAAAAAAAAAGTTAATGAGTTGAAAGAATTAAAATTATAAAGGGAAAGCCCCCAAAGTAATTTTTTTAAATATATTTTATTGATTTTGTACAGAAAGGAAGAGAGAGGGACAGAGAGCTAGAAACATCGATGAGAGACATCGGTTAGCCGCCTTCTGCACGCCCCCCACTGGGGAGGTGGCCGCAACCAAGGTACGTGCCCCTGACCGGAATCGAACCTGGGACCCCTCAGCCCGCAGACCGATGCTCCATCCACTGAGCCAAACTGGTTTCGGCCCCTAAAATAATTTTTAAAAGTTTAAATCTATACCAAATTTCATATTATCTTAAGCCTATAGTCATTAATAAAATGCCTTATCACAATGACTATAATACTTATGTTTATGTATAAAATAAGCTACATCTGCATGTATTCAAAATTATGTTTCATATAATAAATACTTTGGTGTTCTTTTATAATGATCTATACACTGCTTCACTACAACATATAGTAATATCAGAATGAACTATATTCTATGGGAAACAAAACACTACTTCACTACAATATATACTAACAAACTAAAAATTAAGGCCATTATTTATAGTTAATGACAATATTCTAAGTTTTACCATCCTATATAATAAAAGATTAATATGCAAATCAACCAAAGGGCAGAATGACCAGTAACTATGATGCACACTAACCACCAGGGGGAAGACACTCAACAGAGGAGCTGCTCCCTGGTGGTCAGTGTGCTCCCCCTGAAGCCCTAAGCTGGCGAGCACAGTGGTGGCAGCAGGAGCCTCTCCTGCCTCTACAGAAGCGCTAAGGATGTCTTACTGCCCTGGGGGAGCAGGCCTAAGCCAGCAGTCGGATATCCCCCGAGGGGTCCTGGACTGCGAGAGGGCACAGACTGGCCTGACACTCCCCTTCCCCGAGTGCATAAATTTCATGCACCAGGCCTCTAATCTATCCTAATAAAAGGGTAATATGCTAATTAGACAGGACGTCTTCTGGATGTCCTTCCTGACAAAACTATGGTCCAGCCCAGGGAAGCTTCTTGTGGCTCCAGGTGCCTGCAGCCGCCTGAAAGGAAGTGGCCCGGGTCCTGGGTGCCCTGCCGGCAGCCAGAGGGAGGAAAGTCCGGGTCCTAGGTGACTGCCGGTGGCCAGAGGAGGGAAGCCTGGGTCCCGGAGAAAAGCCAGTGCCAGCAGCCCAGATCCCAGGTGCTAGAGGGAAGTTGGTGCGAGCAGCTGGGGGAAGGAAGGCCCATTCTTACACAAATCTTCATGCATCAGGCCTCTAGTATTTTATTACTTGCTATTAACTTGGACCTGGAAAGATTTTTTTTTTTATTGTAATAACTAATTTAGAAAACACAAAATCATTTTATTGGAACTTGGAGGAAAGTTACATGTTAAATAGATTATATTTATAATCAACATATTTTATACATACTACTATTCATATAGAAACTAATCTGGAAAGAAAATAAATTTGTTTACAAAAGACTAATTCTACTTTATGCAATTTTAGGAATAGGAATATTTTCTTCAAATTTACTGGTTCAGTGGCACCATATGGAGCATGCTGATCTCCAGATACCAAGAATGTCTCCAAGGTATGTTTCATTCTAGTGTGCTGAAACTTTTTACCTTACAGCTGTCATTGTAACAATAGAATTCATATTCTAAGAATGTAAATCATATAGTTTACTATGCTTGTAGAAATAGAAGGGATTTCAATAGTACCTGTATTTCTGAGTCATAATTTAAACTCTGTCAAGTGTTCCACAAATGTGAAGCCATTGATGATTTTGCTGATTTATTTACTGCTATAGATGGGGTCAAAGGATGAAGAAAAGGGCAAAGAAAAATAGACCAAAAAAATTCAACAACAGATTACATAACAACTAGAGGCCCAATGGAGGAAGATTCGTGCAAGAATGGGCCTTCCTTTCCCTCGCTGCCAGTAGTGCCTGGGCTCCAGCCTAGAGCCACCTTTCTGCCTTCCCATGCAGCCAGAGGCCCAGAGCAGCTGGGCACCGTCACCATGCCAATGATGTAAGCATCCCACCCTGTCCCTAGCCATTCAGCGCCTGAGTATGCAAATTAACCTGCCATCTTTGTTGGGTTAATTTGCATACCCACTCCTGATTGGCTGGTGGATGTCACGAAGGTACAGTCAATTGTACATACTAATTACTCTTTTATTAGGTAGATGGAAATTAATAAACTTTATTTACGTACAGCAATATCGAATGAAAAGGGCAAAACTCAGGATGACTACATATCAAATTATAGCATACCTATAAAGTTAAAAAAAAGAGCAAACAGTATATTGTATGAAAAAATATATACACTGAGTGCTAAGTGGCCAGATTATTATGATCTCTGAATGCATAATAATCTGACCACTCAGTACTTGTGTGTGTGTATGTGTGTGTGTGTGTGTATAAATATATATATATATATATATATATATATATATATATATATATATATATGTATATATGAGGCCCTGTGTATGAATTTGTACATGGGTGGGTCTGGCCAGCCTGGCCAGGGGGAGGGGACATGGGTGGTTGGACAGCCAGCCTACCGGATGAACTGGTCAAGGGGAAAATTTGCATATTATGCTTTTATTATATAGAATATACAATGAGTTGCCAGATTATTACGCGTTCAGAGATCATAATAATCTGGCCATTAAGTGTATGTACATATGAAAGAAATACATACAGACATACATATGTATATACATACACACATACACATAAAGAAGTCACAATGGGAGAATCCAAGATGGCGGGATAGGTAAACACCTACACTGCTGCCTCACACAACAATTTCAAAAGTACAACTAAAAGACAGAACGGACATCATCCAGAACCACAGGAAAGCGGGCTGAGTGGAAGTTCTACAGCTAGAAGGAAAGAGAGGGGCTCACGGAGACCCAGAGGAGCTGCAAAAAGCCGAGGTACTGAGACGCGTGCGCTGAGAGAGCGGGTGCTGGAGTACCTGGCTGGCTTTCTCTGGCGGGAGGGAAACGGAGACTCCCAACAGCATTGAACCCCTTATTTTACGACACTAAACCCCAGATCCAGCGAAACTCATACGGGGGGAGTTTGGACTGTGAAAAGGGAGAGGTGCACGGAAATTTAGGGGAGTCGCAGAAGATCAGGTCTGGTCTCGCACGCGCACGGTGCTGTGCGCAGGACAGATTGCTGATTGTGCCGCTGGCTTTCGCAAGTGGGCGGGACACAGACCCTCCGAAACGGTGCCACTTCTGAGTCCACTAAGCCCCTGTTTCGGGCGAAATCCTGGGGACCTAGACTCGTGTGGTCCTGGTGCGCAGGGGAGCTGGAAAGGCAGCGGTTAGAGGCACTGTGGGTGCACGCGCGCACAAGGACCGCTCCAGCCATTACCCAGTCACGTGAGACTCGGGGGCCGTGGAGGGCGGGGCCGACTGGAAGGCAAGGCGGTCCCTTAAGCCCTGAGACTCCACCCCTCCCAAGCTCAACAGAGGCTTCTTCGGTTTTTCGTCTGGTATCATAAGGCTGAATCCAACACAGAAGTTTCCCCGGCATAGTGAAAATGCTGAGACAAGGGAAGGGATCACAAACAAAAGAAATGGAGGAAAAAAAATGACTGGATATAGAGTTCAAAACCACGCTTATAAGGTTTTTCAAGAATATGCTAGAAAAATTCGATAAATTTAGTGAGACCCAAGAGGAGATGAAAAAGGACCAACTAGAAATTAAACATACACTGACTGAAATAAAAAATATTATACAGAGTCCTAACAGCAGACTAGAGAAAGGCAAGAATCAAGTAAAAAATTTGAAATATAAAGAAGCAGAAAACATTAAACTGGAAAAGCAAGAAGAGAAAAGAATCCAAAAATGTGAACATAATGTAAGGAGACTCTGGGACAGCTTTAAGCGTACCAACATCAGAATTGTGGGGGTGCCAAAAGAAGAGAGAGAGCAAGATACTGAAAACCTGTTTAAAGAAATAATGACTGAAAACTTCCCACATCTGGTAAAAGAAATAGACTTACAAGTCCAGCAAGCACATAGAACCCCATATAAAAGGAATCCAAAGAGGACTACACCAAGACACATCATAATTAAAATACCACGAGCAAAAGAGAAAGAGATAATATTAAAAGCAGCAAGAGAAAAACAG